>CAUYWD010000061.1:0-23404 GCA_963576735.1 Bedellia somnulentella
CGGCACTCATGTATTTCATGACTGTTTGTAACACCTTGTCGTCAGCTGTAGCGCGCTTGATTTGTTCGAACGAAACCGGTTCCTTATCTGAGTCCATGAACAAAATCGATATAGGTATGTCTGCGTAGTAATCTGAATTGTTATTATCAATGTAGCTATGCGTCGGCGCTCGAGAAAATAGTCCGCGACAACGTTGTTTTTATGCGAAATATATTGTACTACATAGTTATAGGCAGATAGTATAATAGCGTATCTCTGCAGCCGCTGAGCTGCGGTAATAGATACACCGTCCTTTTTACCGAAAATACTTAATAGAGGTCTGTGATCAGTCTTCAAAATAAAAGGCTCCTGGCAACCGTAAAGATATTGGTGAAAATGTTTCACCCCGAAAAGTATTGCAGTTGCTTCTTTATGAATCTGGCTATAATTCTTTTCACTGGAGGATAGTGATCGAGAAGCAAATGCTATCGGCCTTTCGGTGCCATTGGGATTTAAGTGGGCCAAGACCGCGCCTAGGCCGGCTGGTCCCGCGTCCACCGTGAGAACCAACCGCTGTTTGGGATCAAAATGTGTTAACACCCTATCTGATGCCAGTTCACCTATAACCGAGTCGAACGCGCGCTGATGCCTGTCCTCCCATTTCCAAATAATACCATCTTTTAACAATTCGTGTAATGGATTTAACACTGAGGACGCGTTTGGAATGAAATTCCTATAATAGTTTACTACACCCAGGAAACGTTTAAGTTCTAATACACTAGATGGAACAGGTGCCTTTGTTATCGCTTCTACCTTACTAGGACATGTTTTAATACCATTTTTACTTATTACGAAACCAAGATAAGTTACACTGTCCTGAAAAAAACTACACTTTTCCTTTTGGAGTCTAAGTCCTGCATCCTGTATCCGGCCCAGTACTTCTCTTAGTCTAGATAGATGTAGTGACCTATTTGGCGCAGTTAGGCAGATATCGTCGTACCAACAAGACACACCTTCAATGCCCGCAACTAATGTTTCTATGGCTTTTTGGAATATAGCTGGTGCATTAGCGAGACCGTACACCAGACGCGTATATTTAAAAAGCCCTTTCGACGTATTAATAGTCGTTAAGATTTGTGACTCCTCTGAAAGACAAAATTGATTGTACGCGTTTTTCAAATCTATTTTAGAATAATGCTCACCCCCCCCTAATTTAGCAAAAACTTCTTGAATATGGGGCAATGGGTACTTATCAATTTTTAAAACTTTGTTGAGTGTACATGAAAAATCTCCTGCTATTTTAATTTTTCCGTCGTCCTTAAGAACCGGTACAATAGGGGTAGCGAATTCAGAAAATTGCACCGGTACCAATATGCCTGAATTGACTAATCTATCCAATTCTTCCTCTACTTTATCCTTTAGAGCAAAAGGTATTTTACGCGGTTTGAAAAACTTCGGAATTGAGTTCTCTTTTAAATGTAAGCTAACTTTAAATTTATTAAAACACCCTAATTCGTTTTTCCAAATATCTGGGTATTCATACAAAACTTGCTGCACTCCACCGTCGCTACTTGTAACACTTAAATTATTATTATTACAAGAAGACACCAAACTTAAATTAAACTGTGACATAAAATCACGCCCAAGAAGCGGCGGTCCCCCTTCTTTAATTACATAGAAATTGATTTTTCTCTGCATATTATTGTAACAAACATCACACGAAATGAAACCTACCGGCATAATTTTATGTTTTGTATAAAGACAAAATACCAAATCAGATTTGAATAATTTAAAATGCTTAAAATTCGTTAAGTAAAACAATTCGGAAATAACACTACGACCCGCTCCACAATCCAATTCCATAGAAAAAGATCGGTTATTAATCATTACATCGACTTTAAAAGGTTCATAGTTAACATACCTCAAATTGTATAACTCGCATTCCGTACAATCGTGCCCAACGTTATGCAAGTTCACTTTACCCACTTTTTTAGTGCACACTTTCTTAAGGTGACCTTTCTCACCACACATCATACACTGATAGTTTTTAAAACGACATTTATCCGAGCTATGGTTTCTTTTCCCACAAACAATACAGCGTTGCACCGATGACGCGCCCGCTGTTGCGGAACTCACTGCTCGCTGCCCACGGTCACTCATCCTATAGACCGGCTCCGCCTCTTGCTTGACAAACTGCTCTCTGCCACCCTCCACATACGAACGCGCTGCACGCGCGCACGCCGCTTGTTGAGCTATCTCAACTGCTTTTGAGAGTGTCAGTGATTTTGAGTCTTGTTCGAAAAGCCGATCTCTTTCTGGACCTGCTCTCAAACCCAACACAAATCGATCACGCAGCAAAGTGTTCAGCTCCGCGCCAAAATCACAGAAAACGGCTAATCCTCTTAAACGAGCCGCCCATTCCTCGACACTTTCTTCCTCTAGTCTCCCTGCGTCATAAAACTTTGCTCTATCAGCAAAAGTTGACCTCTTAGGTAGAAAATGTTCGTTTAGAGCCCCAACCAGCTCTGCCCAAGTCACTTCATCCAAATCTTTTGGATGCACTAAGTTTCGCGCTAATCTGTATGACTCATCTGAAAGATGAGTTAAAAGAACCGCACACTTATTTTCGTCACTTATATTATTTAATTTAATAAAGTTATTTAAACGTCCGTAAAAGATTTGCCATTCTTGGCTTTTATGGTCGAAAACGTTTACATTTCCTATTATAGATGCCATATTTGAATATAATAATAGCACTCGCGGGTAGTCCTCGTCGCCAGGTGAAAAGTATGCGGGCAAGCAATGAAACTACAGACTTGTATCGAAGCTGGTTTATTACTGGCGCGGTAAAGAGCGCGCCCAATTGTGATCCACCGTACAGTATAAATATATTACAGTCAACCAGGACAGCTCAAGAATAAGGGGCTGCGACTCCGGGAAGCTTGCGTCAACCAGGGCAGCTCAAGAGTAAGGGGCTGCGACTCCGGGAAGTTTGCGTCGACCTGGGCAGCTCAAGAATAAGGGGCTGCGATTCCAGACGGGTATAAATTGATGATATTATTATATAAAGTCAGTTCAGAATATTGTTTCGGACATTCTTTTCAGTTTCTTCCATAATAATGCTGATGCCCCCATCGCCCCAGGAGCTGAATCCAGACTGACTTCTGCAAACAAGCATGACCAACTTAAAATTTTGAATTAACCTATTTTTTTTTAAAGGGATTAAAATATTCCTTAAAAGAGGTAACAAAGAAAGTAGTCTAAATTACAAGGAGAGATTTTTACTCATTTAGGATTATATATTAGAAAACAAAATAAAGAAAGACGATAAATTAAGAACATTATCTATCCACTTACAATATTAAACAATACATTCATTTTAAATTTTAACAAAAATTTAGAAAATTAAATTAAATAAATTGTAAGTCTACAACCTAACACTAGCAACCTTCTTGCAGAAAACTAATGTCAAGTAAGTAAATTAAAAAATATGAAGTAATTATCTGACAATAGATTGTCAAAATTATTAGTTTCGAGAAAATTCTTAAACTTTTATGTCTTCGATATGACATTTACCTCTAGAACTATTTTGGTCTTCTAAGAGGTATATCAAAGGGAAAAACTTCTCACATACATAACACAAAATACATTACATACATTCCCCTATCCCCCGGAAAAAAAAAATTCTTAAGAATTTTTTTTTCTAAATTAGGTTGAAATCCACACATTCAAAGAGAAAAACTTTCATACTTCATTCTTACAAAAGTGAGTACTGTTCACATTCAATGACAAATACTCTTCATAGGACTCAACCTATCAATGACGACAAGGCTTATTTAATGAGTTGTCAGCCACTCATACTAATAAATCCCTAAATAAAACTCTTCATAGGTTTCAACCTATCAATGACGACAAGGCTTATTTAATGAGTTGTCAGCCGCTCATACTAATAAATCCCTAAATAAAACTCTACATAGGTTTCAACCTATCAATGACGACAAGGCTTCTTTAATGAGTTGTCAGCCGCTCATACTAATGAATCCCTAAATAAAACTATTCATAGGAGTCAACCTATAAATGACGACAAGGCTTATTTAATGAGTTGTCAGCCGCTCATACTAATAATCCCTGAGTAACATACCTTATGTACAACAGTAAGCTACAAGGCCTAAGAAAAATAACACCTTTTAAGTGGTGTTCAAACCTTAACACAACAATGTCAAGGAACATTGAAATTAAAGAATAGTTACATAAAAAGGTAACACCTTAAGAGTGGTGTTAAAACCTTAAAGAACACATTCAAATATAACGAAAGATAATTAAATTAAAACATCTTGACATAACCAAAACTCAAGAATAAAATAAAGATAAAATCAGCCAAAGTTTAAATCTGCTAAGTAGGTCTGCTAGAGTAGTGTTGACATCCTAATCCTAACCGTATAGAATAACAATAAGTATATATAAAAGAAAAAGACGTTAAAAACGGAAAGAAATGTGCCAAAACCGAAATCCAAAAGAATCTTACTTGTGCAAGTATAATTTAGAATTTGGAAAAAATAATTGTTGTGATATATATAATTTTACGTTGGGCGCCAATTTGTAACGTTACTTCTCACTCCTGGGATGCTGTAGCTTCCCAGAAGCCAGAAGTAACTAAGAGAAGAAAGAGAGAAAAAGGATAATGAATAATAGAAGAGATATATATCACAACATTTATTATAAACAAAAAGAAACAGTAAAACAATCCTAATAAAACCTATCAAAAACACTAAACCTATCAATATAATATAATATAAAAAACTCAGCTTTAGCGTCAGCTCCTGCTGCGATGGGTGGCGAACTGAACCAAGCGCCTCCGGGCGCCTGCGTCAGCAAGGGCAGCTTGACGGGGTAAGGGTTGTGACTCCAGCTTTCTGACTGCGTCAACCAGGGCAGCTCAAGAGTAAGGGGCTGCGACTCCGGGAAGCTTGCGTCAACCAGGACAGCTCAAGAATAAGGGGCTGCGACTCCGGGAAGCTTGCGTCAACCAGGGCAGCTCAAGAGTAAGGGGCTGCGACTCCGGGAAGTTTGCGTCGACCTGGGCAGCTCAAGAATAAGGGGCTGCGATTCCAGACGGGTATAAATTGATGATATTATTATATAAAGTCAGTTCAGAATATTGTTTCGGACATTCTTTTCAGTTTCTTCCATAATAATGCTGATGCCCCCATCGCCCCAGGAGCTGAATCCAGACTGACTTCTGCAAACAAGCATGACCAACTTAAAATTTTGAATTAACCTATTTTTTTTTTAAAGGGATTAAAATATTCCTTAAAAGAGGTAACAAAGAAAGTAGTCTAAATTACAAGGAGAGATTTTTACTCATTTAGGATTATATATTAGAAAACAAAATAAAGAAAGACGATAAATTAAGAACATTATCTATCCACTTACAATATTAAACAATACATTCATTTTAAATTTTAACAAAAATTTAGAAAATTAAATTAAATAAATTGTAAGTCTACAACCTAACACTAGCAACCTTCTTGCAGAAAACTAATGTCAAGTAAGTAAATTAAAAAATATGAAGTAATTATCTGACAATAGATTGTCAAAATTATTAGTTTCGAGAAAATTCTTAAACTTTTATGTCTTCGATATGACATTTACCTCTAGAACTATTTTGGTCTTCTAAGAGGTATATCAAAGGGAAAAACTTCTCACATACATAACACAAAATACATTACAACATGCATACTCAGTCCCATTGGTATCATCTTCGATATGACCTGATTGGTTACCACGTGGTTTCAGGTTGACATGACATGGGAAATCGGTGAGTGTACAGTCAGTGCTCGGTATATAGGTGGTATCATTATCTTCGATGGTGTCCCTTGTAGAATCAAAGCTATCATCTGTGGTGACAGTTGAATCATGACAGTCATCAACAGCAGGGCTGGAAGGTTCCTTGGCTGGATTTGTAGGGTCCTCTAATGGCACCTGTAGTATATTAGTGCTAGTCTGTATATTGGGTAATAATATATTTTGATTATCTTGAGATTCTTCTATAAATGTGACATTCCTACTCTTTGTTATTTTCTTTGTTTGTGGGTCCATCAGTCTATATCCTTTGGTATTCTCACAATAACCCAGAAAGATCATTTCGGTAGATTTTGGATCCCACTTCAGCCTTTTCTCTTTCGGTACATGCACCATTGCTTTACAGCCAAAAATTCGTAAATGGGAAAGGTTTGGTTTGGTACGTGTCAGTTTCTCCAGTGGTGTTATGTAGTTGAGAACTCGAGAGGGGGAACGGTTAATAACATGAGCTGCTGTCTCCACTGCCTCTGCCCAATACCTCTTTGGTAGTCCAGCGTCAAACAGCATGCATCTGGCTCTTTCTATGAGGCTGCGGTTCGTCCGTTCTGCAAGGCCATTTTGCTCTGGAGTATACGGAGCCGATGTCTGGTGTATTATGCCATGATCTGCCAAATAATCATTTAATTGTTTATTTATATACTCTAAGCCATTATCAGTCCTTAATATTTTAATTTTCTTTCCTATTTGATTTTCCATTTCCTTCTTATATATTTCAATAACTTCTTTTATGTTCATTTTATGTTTCAGAAAATAAACATTAACTTTTCTTGAGTAATCATCCACAAATGTGATAAAATATTTAGCACCAGCCATTGAAGGAGTTTCCATAGGGCCACATAAGTCAGATTGGATAATTTCTAGAGGAGCATTAGCCCTGGTTCCAATATTTTTAAATGGAAATCTGCTTTGCTTTCCTTTCAAACATGTTATGAAATTGTTCTTACTACTTTCTTTACTACTTAAAAATTTTACACCTTGGGTACATCGTACAGTTGTAATCTATTTACATCAGTATAATTCAGATGGGCCATTCTCCTATGCCACAATATGACCATCATATCAGAGGTAACAAATGCATTTGCTTTAAAAGTATTCAACTTATACATGTTATTAGTCAGTCTTGCCATTGCTACCAATTGCTTCTAATCATCAAATATTTCACAGCCATTTTAATTAAACATGACTTGACATGCATTTCTTGACAGCTGACTAACTGATAATATCTCTTACCTGTATGTGATTCACTTTCCTATCTGTAGTGAGGAGATCCAAGTTTACATTACCTATTTTCTGCACGGTGACGGATGTGTTGTTGGCAACTGTTATATTTTCTATCGAAAGTACCCGGACATCAAACATGCCATCAGAACTATTTGTCATATGTAATGATGCTTCTGAACCCACATACCAGTCCACATTGTTTATACTGCCATTAGCAGCTGAAAAAACTGCTGCAAAACCTTTATCATCACTTTTCTTTTTATAATTACAAGTTTTATTTATGTGTCCATACTTATTACAGTTGAAGCAACGGGGACCATTGGGCTTATTGCTCTTAAAATTACTTTTGGGTTGACTTTTATTATGCTTTGTGTAAAGAACGGAGACATTTGTATCTTTGACTTCTTGCATTAATGTAGTCTTAATGGAATCTGTGCTTATCTTTACACCCGAGCTCTCGAGTCCCATTATCATAGGCTTTACTAAAGCTTTAGATACGTGGGAAGAAGTGACGTTTTGGCGGGAACCGGTGACATTGACAGTTGGTTAGGGTGCGTTCCATTTCAACAATTATGAATAGGGTAAGGTAGAGCACAGTGAAATGAAAAAGTCATTTACATTTTTATAAAAATCTTCCCTCACTCAACAAATGGATGATACTCCCGTATTTTATACTTAATCATCTAATTAATCAATCAATGAAAAGAGGTCAAAAGTTACTGGTAAATCTACTATTTTTCAGTTTTTCGAAGATTCTGTTTCATTGTGCCCCAGGTCTAGGGTATACTTTAACACTCCCTGGGGCACAATGGAACATTATGGGGCACAACGAAACATAGGTTTGCCACGGCCCAAAGATAGACACTTCAAATGGCTGGAGCTTATGGCTGGTATGAGGCGAAGTTGTTAGAAGAGTCACGTCGTTCTCCTTGAAAATATTCGGGTGAATGATGACTTACATGATTCTCCAGAATTAAAAGTCACGGATTTTCTTTCGATGAACCAGTTACCTTGATAAAATGTTTCATCACTTCGATAAATAATTCTAAGTTCATCCAAAATGTTGGCTGAGCAAGGCACATTGTCCCTGGTGGAGCTTTATTGATCATGAAACCCTTAAAGTTTTTACGTGGAAACACCATGGCAGGTGGCAAGGCTGATCCCATTACTGAAATAATGCAACAAGTGGTTACAAGGGTTCCTCTTTCACCACTTGTTACTTTGTTTAATTGTTTCGATCCCTTCGGTACCAATTTTTTTTTGGGTTTATGCATTGTCGTTATACCTCTTTCATCCAATGCAAACAGACGTTGCTATCTCCGACCTCCTCCTGCCTTTTCATCAAAAAAACCTCGTTACGTAGTGCCTGTTGAAAGAAGTGGAACGAGAAAGGTAAGGTTCCTGTTTCCTTAATGATAAGTCTGCATGTCATTTCCGAAAACCATATAAACAATCGACTCCTGCCATTTTACCCAAAGCCACCTTTAAGGGGCACAGTAAAACAAGTTTAATTGTGCCCCGTTTCACTGTGCCCCACGGGTACCTCAAATAAGAATCATGCACATACATTTTTAGGTAATAGATACCGGCACTTGAATAATTAAAAATATTAGACGAAATAAGCAAGTATAACAAAAAAATACACACACTACATTCAAGTTGTCGCAAAAAATCATGTACCAAAATTGTAGTAAAGACACGGAAACACCCGGAGAGGCTTCTTCTATAGATTTGATATTGGAAAACCATGACCCTTTTGAAGATACAGAAGAGGTACTACCTTAATACACATATACATTGTGTATCTGCTGATTCGCCAAAACCGCATTTCGTAAGTTCAGTACCATGCGAGGAACATAAATTAATAGGTTGAAAAAAATTATTAAAAAAAATACTTTCCATATAAATTAAATTATTATTGTCAGGCGTATCGAAAGTCCATTCCTGGATGGTTTCCCCCCTGTGGTTGCAAGTTGTGTCCCCCCAGGCTTGGTATCGGGCATTGAAGTCCCCCTTGAGCAACATCGGGTGATGGGTAAGGTCACTCGTGCAGACCGAAAGGGAGTCGAGGAAAATCTCAAACTCAGCCAAGCTGCAGTTCGGTGAGGCGTAGCAGCTAATGATAACCTTTTTGCCCCACTTTACGGCAACCCAGCCTTGTCCCTGCGTAAGTTCTGTTATGGGCATATTGCTGAGATTCCCACCCCAGTATATTGCTGCCATACCTGTGGTGTCTTTAAAGCGGCGGGGATGGTTTGGGACGCTGCACGTACGGGTATAATGCTTTAAAAACTGGCCAAAACTAAATAGGTGTTAATTTGGAATAGTTAAGTAACAAAATAGTTTTCAAGCTTTTTAATAATATTTCCTCACTCTTTTTTACGATTTTATAGCATCATTTTATAATCTAAAATAAAAAAATGGCATCAAAATACCTTATGTGGCTTGGCATGAAAATGAAAAGCATAAGTGAACTTATAATTCATAATTTATTGATTTATCTTATATCTGTACAGAAACTACAAATATTTTAAACATTTTAAACATATTTTCAGACAATTTTTTTGAGTAAAAAGTTTAAAAATTGTTCACAAAAGTAATTAAATAAATAAACTTATTTAAGTATCTACGAGTATTACGTATGATCATTCTTGTCACTTTATTACGAGTAGGTACATGCTCCATTACGGATCACTTCATTACAGACGCGAGGACATGAATGAATTACTAATAATCATCAGCATCATCACTTTCGTCGTTTTCATGTTCGTCTACACTACTCGTATTCGCACTCGTAGAACACTCGTACTCTTCTACTTTTAAAAATCCTAATGCTTCTGATGAGAACGGTTTCTTGTTCTTCTTTGTCATTACTCTGCTACTACAGCTCAAGAAGACATCCAAAGTCAGAAGGAGACGATTCATAACATCTTGGAGACAGTCCTTTCTTGAAAATTTCCTTGCAAAGTTTTGTCTATAAAGACGAAAATGTTTATTAAGTGATTCGGCAGCCTCCTCTGACAGCTGTTTTCTATCACCAAAGCCCCATGACATAAAATTTTATGAAGCGTGGGGGTCATTGGGTGCCATTTATACAAATGAACATATTGTTCTGCAGTTGTTCGAACATATTCTGAGAACCTTTCTATGTCGATGCGGAAACCACTTGCCATAACTTCTAAAATCACTTTTAGATTTTTCAGGAAATTTATGTTCAAGCCCGTGATCCTGGAAGTCGTTTCTGGATCGGAAAAAAACCTGCTCGACGTGTTACCATCATTGGTGTTACCGAATCCAGCTTTTGGCACGTCTATGAGTAAGCCCATTTCATTTTTAAATGCTTCCTGAATTTCCTTTTTCTTAGCAGCTGAAATATTTTTTTCTTCGCTGTTTAATCTCCATTTTCCAACCGGTAGCTTGTATGCAATGTGAAGACACGTTTCTAAGAACCAAATGCGTGCATGTAAAATGGATAGTCCAAATTTTAATGTGTTGGGATCTATGGTACTTTCAGTGTTTCAGTGTACACTGCTGATATTGTGGAGCGTTTTTTTCTGAAGCCGTTTTGATTTTCGTCAAAGACGTGATATTTTTCGCAAAAAGAATATAGGTACTCTTTCGGTTATTGCTCTTTCGAAGACTTTGGAAAATGTTGGTAGCAGGGATATTGGGCGATATTTATTCAGGTCTGACTTATCATAGCCTGGCTTTTTAAGTACCGGCCTAACTATAGCTTTTTTAAGTGGATCTGCCGGGGAAGCATGAGGCGTGTGAGAGCCTCTGAGATAGGTCTATGTCACTGTTCAAGGGCGCATTGGCCGCCATATTTGACCGTTTCACGCACGCCCGAGCATGAGGCACCTGAGACGTGAGAGCGCTAGTGACTCGCCTTTGACATCGCAACGCCGAGTCACATGTGCGAGCATGAGCGGCGTGACAGCGACATAAACTGAGATGTTTGTCATTTTATATCAAACTTATGTCGATGTCAAAATTGAGCGCGAGAGCCAGTGAGAAAGATTACTTATCAAAATATGAGTGCTGTTTTGCAGCTTTTTTAACTGTTTTGTGTAGTTCTTAGTGTAAAAGTGTGATAGCAAAGCGACTACATCACTTAGATTTGTTTTGAATGGAAAAAAAAACGAAAAATGGATATGATACTCAACCGGATGAAAGTTTGCCGCAAACAAGTCCTACGAAACATATTTGTATGTCATGACGATTTCCGAGGACCTCTATGATAGCTTGTGACCTATGAAAAGCCTCAGGGTATAGTTTCACATAAGGATACATACAGGATTTTATGATTCCACATGATATCAATTGATTGAATAGCGACATGATAGTCCAGTGGGTAGAACACCCGCCCGAAAAACAGAAGGGCGTGAGTTCCAATCCTGGGACGGGCCTACACCAATTTGTCTTTTCTAAAGTCATATGTGTGGTTAATTTATCATGGTTGCTAACGGTGAGGGAAAACATCGTGAGGAAACCCACATGGCTGAGTTGTACTTAGTCATGTGACAGTGTATTCGTACAAAATGGCGATAGGCCTGCCCCCTATCACGTGAGTACACTGTCTAAGCAAAACGTGGGTACCTTCTCTGGAAACTAGATGGCGCTTGCCATGTGAGTTCAGGAGTATTGGTACCTCTGCCAACCCCTTCGGGGATAAACGGCGTGAACGTTTATGTTATGTTATCTTATGTTTTATGATATCAATTGAATTGTAAATTTTAAGTAAATTAAATTAATCTACAACTAGTGCTTGTGTATTAAGTTTTAAATTCGTTAAAATACGTTTGGCTTTTATAACGAGCAATTCACTAGGCATGAGGATACAAATTCTGCAGCCTAAATCCATGTATACATCCAATTTTCTGATGCAGTTGAGAAAATTAATGAATTTCATTGATCTTCTTTAAAATAACTGTTAAGAACAGTTTCTAAACTTATGGTATGTTTCCGAGGTCAAATATAATGCATGTAAAATAGATTTCTATTCATTATTGTTTGTTATGTAGGGTTTGTAGTCTTAAATTATCATTATCATCATAAATGATGATGAAATCATAGCATATGCTTGCATCAACAGAGGTACAGGCAAAGTCTGGATAGTGTGAGTAGACAATAGTCTGCTTGCTGTCTTAGTGTGGCTAGGAATGTAAAGAATGGTGATGGCATAATTTTGTTACCGCTTTATCTACTGACACACTTAATGTTACAAAAGTTGTTTAAATGCAGGTGCAGGTACTTTGTGCAACATTATAAAACAAATTTGGTAGTCACCTTACTAGCATATTGAAATGACTAAATATGAATATAATGCTCAATGCTCATGTTGTTTTCTTATTTTCAGATTTCTTGATTTAGGACAAAGATTCTGGAACAATTTAGTGACTTGGAAGGAGTCTAATGAAATGAAAAAAAAGCAGCAAAATGTAACGGTTTTTAATTAATTATCAATAATATTGCCTAAATATTAATGAAAACTACTTGTTTCAATCCCCTTCATTGCAAGTAAATCCAACATTTTCCAATACCCAACTCATAGCAGAACTCTTCAGACCATTTAGCATAAAATGATAATCATGGCATGTTTGTGCCTGGGGATAAATTGGATTATTGTAATTAAAAGACAATACTACACATGGTTAAAATTGCAAACTTTGAATACATAGAAAAAGCAATATTATTTTATTTAGGGCAAATAGAGCAGATGGATACAAATTAAGTAACAAAAGAGATATACATATAGGTGGGTGTTGAAGCGTTTCAACAGAAGCGCGCTGACACTGGCTGAAAACATGGGAGAAGCCAGAGGCGCGTCACCTTTTTCACAGTAGAGACAAACAGATGTCAAATAAAATTATATAAATACTAGGATAACATATTGTAAAACCCCTTATTTCATCACTTCAACCAAGAAGACACGGAGAAGACGAGAAGCTATTTGTTAAAGTCAATATATTATATAATTTATTTTATACTTAAAAGCAGTAAACCCTAGTCGCAGCAAATCGGCTTTTTATTTAGTCTACTCCACCACAATCTTCGAGAGGTCCCTACAACGTGGATCAACTTCGTGATCGAGCAGCAGGCGCACAACAGCCTGCTATCCTTCATTTGTTTTTTTTTTTTTTTTCCTAAAAATCACTTAATCATCCAAATAAAAAACACATTTGATCACTCGTTGCCTCTGATTCGAATCCCTCTTTTTTTATAAATTGAAAGAACAAAGAGCAATGTTCGATGAAAGTACATAGAAATCGGATTGTCAATCAAGCACTCATTTGCCTTTTTACAGAACGTTTCTATGTCGAGACTAGCAGCAGCTTTTCCCTTCCTCCATGTCAATATTACCAGAAACATCTTACGGAGACATGCAAAATACCCCTCATCGCGTGAGTTACCAATCATGGCAAACAATACTCCTTCAATAGCCCTATCTAAGAACCATTTCTCCCCCCGTTCTAGAGTCTCACTAATAAGATCCTCCATATTTTCGTTTCTGGCTATATTAGGATTCTCTAATGCTAAACACCCCAGCATGTTAACTGGTGTGAATAAAGAATTGGTGACGAATGCATTATAAGTTGAATCTTCTTTCATAAAAGAGTTCTGTCGAATTACTATTACATACTCCCTCGTTTTGTACAATAAACAGTTCTTAACGTATTGGATAAAAAGAAGACTTTTTTCTGTTGCTTTCATTAGTTCTATAGTAATTACCATAATTCTATCTGTAGGCCTCCTTGCATGATATGGGGCTCTTATGATAAGACCAGAACAAAGTCTCAATCTGCCTGACTCGCTTTCCATAGAGGACTTGTCCTTTTCCTCAGATAAACTAGCAAGTATTGGGAAAATTGCCACATTCTTCAACAGTTCTTTCCCGTATACCTCTTTTGATGTGTATGCCCCTCCTAATCTGGAATATAGGTTTGTCATCTTCGACATTTGAACCCCAAGATTACTGGTCAGTATCTGCTTAAACACTCTTGTTGTTGCTGGTTCACACAATATGGGCAGTATATGGTCATCAGTTGGACTTAAAGGAAGCAGCTCAGGACATGGTGTGTAGCCCATGGGTATTTGATCTGTCTCTCCCATTGATATGAACACTTCTTCGATCCATGGGCTATATTTAAGAGGGACATTTTCACTGTAGTTGGGTTGCTTCATATCACTTACAAAAGGGGAATGTTTTAGTCCTTTCTTCCCTATTCCAAGTGAACTTCGAATGTTTGCACAGAGGTGAGAAGATGCTCGGTTCATAAATGAAAATGTATTGTGGTCAGACTCGTTCCATATGTCTATCAGCTCACTTAAGATTTCTTCTACTAATACACTATTATCTTTCATATTAACCCGCTCAACCTCATATCCTTTATCCAAATTTTCCTTAAAATTGGTTAACATGAGAGTTATAATATCAGCATCCCTATGCTCTCTAGTATGGATATTTACACAAAATGGTTCTGGGAGCAATTTTCCTTTCCATTTTATACATTCCGACGGGTGACTTCCCTCTGATATCGGTGATAAATACTTCAACAGATCTGATGGTGTTATTGTCTTAGGGGGCTGTTCTTGTCTATAGAGTTGGGATTCAGTGTAATTTTCGAACTGATCAGCCAACAGGTCCTCCTCCCACTCTGCAATTGCCTCTTTTAACCAAGAACTGCTAAACAAGGAAGTGACCTCTACCGGTGCTAAATACAACCCATCTTTGATTCCGTGGTTTTCTAAGACTATTTTTCTTTCTAGGAGAAATTTAGTAACTTTTTGCTCCCCAAAAGCTCTTTTGTTCTTGTTCATCCAATTACCAGTAGTGTTCCCTGCTTTAATGATAAACATGTCGGAGTTCATAGGTATTTCAGCACTTGCCCTAAGGAATTTATGAACGTCACTTCCAGTGTCATATGAATATCTGACTCTGACAAACTTTTTGCTTTCTAGATCCACTAAATCCCAGTTGTAAGAAAGCTCTGGTATTCCCCAGCTTTTACAAATCTCTTTTGTTGACATATCTTTCATAGGCATATGGTTTATCATCTTAAATCTGAAATCGGTCATGGGAGGGTCCTAACCTGTCCTAATTGCTATTCAACAGTGGGAATAATGGTTGTAAGTATGAGTAAGTTTATTGATGAGGCAATAAATATTCTCTGCCTACTGCAATGGGAAATAATCTATAGGAGAATATATGCATGCACATTTTACTACTGAAATCTCATCTCAAGTGTAAAAGTAAAAGCTGCCTATGAATGGGCTTTATTTGCTAGTAAAACACATTTTGTGGAGTTAACTTTATTTATTGAATAAATACTTTTAAACAACCGCTCAACATCATAGTTTCTGTTCTCAGACTCATCTGTACTTCACATTTTTATTCTATTAACATCATATTTTCCCTATAGAAACACTACAGCTTGTTTATACACATTGCAGTCATAAGAATGCTCTTTAAGTATGGATGCATACTCAAATTCTGAATAAACAGGAGCATTCAACAAGACTATTTCCATACATCAGAGCTTCACTAGCTTTTGGGAATTTAGGATATTGTTGAAATTGAAATGTAGAGAAGGTTGTTAAGTTAAATAATGCCCATCTGCGCGATGGAACTGGCGAATGGGAATCTGGGAATGGACTGGCGGGATGGAACTAAGATGTTATAGGCAATATGTGCCATAGGCTGCACAGCATTTCTTCAATTTTCTCATCAAACACTTATATAACTGTGCTATATCTGCAAACAAAAGACAACACAAATCATTAAAAGTATGCTGCTCACTTTCTAGTTAAAAAATACATATATAGAATAATAAAACTTAATTACTTACTTAATATTTTATGATTCCCCTATCATGGTAAGGAATTTTAGTCAGACATTCCCTACAAACTAAACTTGTAATATTAAAACTTTTGATTTAAATTGAAAATTTGGAAGCTTGTATTGAGAAATTAAATATTTATGTTTGTTTACGTTGTTTGGTTACAAAATGTCAATATTTGACGTAAAATGAATGAAATATGACAGATTTAGCTACTATTTTGGTTCAAAAAGATCGAATAAAATAGAGAAAAAATATTCACAGACCAATGATGGCAACAATGCTCATCGATTCGGTGACAGGGCTCTCAGATCTCATCCGTCTGTCATACTGACGCTCATGCTCGCAAAAATGACATAGGTTGGGTAACTGAGATGTTTTCTGACATGGCTCTCACTTCTCAGATGACAACTCATGCTACCCGGGCTGGGAATATGCCTTCTTCAAAGGATTTATTAATTAGCCTCATTAACGGGTAGCTTAACTCATCCGAACATTCTTTTATCAAGCTAGGAGGGATTTAGCAACGGAGCTGTTGCGAGTGGCAGAGGAGTGGCAAGTGGCGAACAAAATTCTGCTGGCAGTTTCGGATAATGGATCCAATATTAAAAAAGGCATAGAAAAGGATTTAGGCTGGAAGCATTTTGGCTGTTACGCCCATTCTCTCAATCTCGCCGTGCAAGAAGCGATGTCGAAGTCAGAGGAAGTGTCTGCATTAGAGAGCAAAATAAAAGCAATTGTCAGTTATTTCAAAAAATCCGCTAAAGCTTAAGAAAAATTGAAGAAATATCAGGAGCAGGCAGGAAAGATTCCTAAAAGACCATTGCAAAGTGTTAGTACAAGATGGAACTCCATCTTTTACATGATGCAAAGGATTCTCGAAACAAAAGAAGAAATTAATAGTTCGTTATCTAATTTAAATGCCAGTGCTATGACGTTATCACAAATTGATTAGAAACTCTGCGAAAATGTCTGCGAAATTTTAAAACCTTGCGAAGAAGTGACGAAAGAAGTAAGCACTCAAAAATATGTTTCCGGAAGTATTGTTTTACCTATCACAACGGGACTTATAGCCTCTTTGGAAAATTTGGATACAAGTTTATATCTCGACACTGCGCAAATATTGAAACAAGACTTATTAGGCGCTATAAAAACTAGGTTTTTTAACATGGATAAAAGCCGCACTTTCACGGTTTGTACGTTCCTGGATCCTAGATTCAAGCTGTACTTCGAGGATCCAAGTGTAGCGGATAATACAAAACAAAATGTTATACAGCTCGTGACTGCTCAAATTCACAAAGAAGACAGCCTTTCGCATTCACCCCAGAGCGTAGAAGGTTTAATGGAGCTAGAGGAGTTTACTTCTACTCAAGAATGTCCCTCTAGTTCAGCGGAGGTGCAGATCTCTTCGGTATGGCAACATAACACACAGAGAATGAAAATATCCAACCGAAAGGAACTGCGTCGTCGAGGGCAATCATAGAGGTGCAAAGATATTTAGAAGACAAAATTGTGTTGCCTCATGAAAAAATCTCTCCATTACAGTGGTGGAAACAAAGGAACTTGCCGTGTAGTGCCGGCTTAGAATGTCGCTACCCCTTTCTACCCACGGGTGGCGTAAGAGGCGACTAAGGGTATAGGGGTTTTTTTTTGGATTTTTGGGCGATGCGGTTGGAGACCCATCACCAAAAACCTTTATTTTTACCATCTTTTCCCCATTCAACTTCCAAAAGTGGCTGAGGAATTTATGATTCCTTAGTTCTGGCTACCCTTTGTAGGGAAATATAGCCGTGAGTATATGTATGAAACAAAGGAAAGATGTGTATCCGCATCTACACGCTCTGGCTATCACAAAACTAAATGCAATGGCTACGAGTGTTCCTTGCGAAAGATTATTTTCTTCTTGCGGCCTGCTCCTAAATGACAGACGAACAAGACTAGGCACTCGAAAAGTGCAACAGTTGATGTTTCTTCAACAAAATACGTAGTGCAGTTTGTTGTAGCTAGGTAGGCTAGGCATGTGATACATTGTACATAAATATATATACTGTAAAAACTAAACTAAAAAAGAAGTTCAATACATTGTAATTTAATTGTGGAAACGTAACTTTAAAAAAAGACAAAAAGAAACCAAAAAAGTACATTTAAATTAATTGAACTAAAAAAATACAAAGAAGTAAAAAATATATAAATAAGTAAAAAAAATTAACAAAAAAAAATTAAACCTATGTACATAAAATGAATTGAACTCTTTTAAATACGCCTGCTTGAAACTAAAATTAAGCTGACAGTCCTAAGCCTGTGGAAGTATGAAGGGAAGATTCATCATCATCATATATTGGACGTCCAATGCTGAACATAAGCCTCCCCCAACGACTTCCAGAAGAGCCGCCGTTTGGAAGCAGCCTGCACCAAGCGTTAACCGGCGATCTTCACTGGATATAGGGACCTTACTCAACTTATACTAACTAGGGAACTTACATTATAAATAGGTATTTGTATTGCTTGTATATATAAAAGTGTGTAGTTATTTATGTATGTGTTCATGTTCGTTAAATATCTATATTATTTTGTATGATTAATATTTATATTGTTATTTAAATTAAATAAGTTAGTTTTAAGTAAGCTTAATATCTTATTATGTTTTTTGGCCTTGTTTTGTGCATCTACCCAAATAATTAATTTATCGATCTTACCTTCTAAAGGTTGTCTGGAAGAGATCGCTTTTAGCGATAAGACCGCCAATTGTACCTCACTGTAAACTGTTTGAACATATTATTACTTTTGTAAATTTGTGTTTGATGTGCAATAAAGATTTTTTCTATTTTATTCTATTCTATTCACAGTGGTACCCAGTAAGTAAAGTACTGCGTCATATTCACTCAATACGGAGTACTATGTGGATTAGGTATTTGGACTAGGTACTTTTGTGGATTAGGAACAGGAGTAACTGTTATCAAATTTACCTAGTACAACTCCTTTCTAGCGGCAGTGTCTTTATGAGACTGCCTGCCACCCCGTAAGACTACTTCAGTAGGAACGGGGGCTCAGGCCACTGAGGTTTGGGCTGCGAGGAAGAAAAACTCTATAAAAAATTACCCCAATCCCAACGTCAGCGTGCTGAGGTGAAGAATGTATGGAGAGAGTCCAGTGTCAAGCGCAGAAAACTGATTCAATCTGAATTTCCATTTTATATAATTATGAGCCGTTATGAAAGTTTGCGGGCTTTAAAAATGGTCGAACTTCGAAATGTTGAGTCAATATGCATTACAGCTGACATTTGGACTTCAAATACCAATGATTCATTTTTAGGTATTACTGGCCATCATATTAACAAATATGAGAATGAGCTTAAGTCCGCACTGCTTGAATGCGTTCTTCTGGGTGGTTCCCATACAAGTATTAATTTCAATACTCAACACTCAATAGATTTATTGCGTTCCACAACCAAAGCCCCATGACATAAAATTTTATGAAGCGTGGGGGTCATTGGGTGCCATTTATACAAATGAACATATTGTTCTGCAGTTGTTCGAAGATATTCTGAGAACCTTTCTATGTCGATGCGGAAACCACTTGCCATAACTTCTAAAATCACTTTTAGATTTTTCAGGAAATTTTTGTTCAAGCCCGTGATCCTGGAAGTCGTTTCTGGATCGGCAAAAAACCTGCTCGACGTGTTAACATCATTGGTGTTACCGAATCCAGCTTTTGGCACGTCTATGAGTAAGCCCATTTCATTTTTAAATGCTTCCTGAATTTCCTTTTTCTTAGCAGCTGAAATATTTTTTTTTTCGCTGTTTAATCTCCATTTTCCAACCGGTAGCTTGTATGCAATGTGAAGACACGTTTCTAAGAACCAAATGCGTGCATGTAAAATGGATAGTCCAAATTTTAATGTGTTGGGATCTATGGTACTTTCAGTGTTTCAGTGTACACTGCTGATATTGTGGAGCGTTTTTTTCTGAAGCCGTTTTGATTTTCGTCAAAGACGTGATATTTTTCGCAAAAAGAATATAGGTACTCTTTCGGTTATTGCTCTTTCGAAGACTTTGGAAAATGTTGGTAGCAGGGATATTGGGCGATATTTATTCAGGTCTGACTTATCATAGCCTGGCTTTTTAAGTACCGGCCTAACTATAGCTTTTTTAAGTGGATCTGCCGGGGAAGCATGAGGCGTGTGAGAGCCTCTGAGATAGGTCTATGTCACTGTTCAAGGGCGAATTGGCCGCCATATTTGACCGTTTCACGCACGCCCGAGCATGAGGCACCTGAGACGTGAGAGCGCTAGTGACTCGCCTTTGACATCGCAACGCCGAGTCACATGTGCGAGCATGAGCGGCGTGACAGCGACATAAACTGAGATGTTTGTCATTTTATATCAAACTTATGTCGATGTCAAAATTGAGCGCGAGAGCCAGTGAGAAAGATTACTTATCAAAATATGAGTGCTGTTTTGCAGCTTTTTTAACTGTTTTGTGTAGTTCTTAGTGTAAAAGTGTGATAGCAAAGCGACTACATCACTTAGATTTGTTTTGAATGGAAAAAAAAACGAAAAATGGATATGATACTCAACCGGATGAAAGTTTGCCGCAAACAAGTCCTACGAAACATATTTGTATGTCATGACGATTTCCGAGGACCTCTATGATAGCTTGTGACCTATGAAAAGCCTCAGGGTATAGTTTCACATAAGGATACATACAGGATTTTATGATTCCACATGATATCAATTGATTGAATAGCGACATGATAGTCCAGTGGGTAGAACACCCGCCCGAAAAACAGAAGGGCGTGAGTTCCAATCCTGGGACGGGCCTACACCAATTTGTCTTTTCTAAAGTCATATGTGTGGTTAATTTATCATGGTTGCTAACGGTGAGGGAAAACATCGTGAGGAAACCCACATGGCTGAGTTGTACTTAGTCATGTGACAGTGTATTCGTACAAAATGGCGATAGGCCTGCCCCCTATCACGTGAGTACACTGTCTAAGCAAAACGTGGGTACCTTCTCTGGAAACTAGATGGCGCTTGCCATGTGAGTTCAGGAGTATTGGTACCTCTGCCAACCCCTTCGGGGATAAACGGCGTGAACGTTTATGTTATGTTATCTTATGTTTTATGATATCAATTGAATTGTAAATTTTAAGTAAATTAAATTAATCTACAACTAGTGCTTGTGTATTAAGTTTTAAATTCGTTAAAATACGTTTGGCTTTTATAACGAGCAATTCACTAGGCATGAGGATACAAATTCTGCAGCCTAAATCCATGTATACATCCAATTTTCTGATGCAGTTGAGAAAATTAATGAATTTCATTGATCTTCTTTAAAATAACTGTTAAGAACAGTTTCTAAACTTATGGTATGTTTCCGAGGTCAAATATAATAATAATAAATATAATAAATCATTTATTATTAGACAACAAGGTCCATATAATATTAGTAAACTTAGTCTATGTTAGTATTTTACAATTTGGGAGGCAGAGGCTTTGATTTTTGACGCGCAGCCCTGAAGCGCCGGAACACTATTCCCTCAGGCCAAAAATTCTCTCCTAGCAGAATCTTCTCGTGGACTGCGGGAACCTGGAGCCAGTAGGATTTGAAGTTAGTAGGCCTACTGGGCTCCAGACGTGAGATGTTGAGCACGGTTATGGGACCGAGGCTCGTCTGCTCAATGTGACGCAAGATATCATTGTGCGTCATCTGTGGAGCTACTCGTGATATATAAATATCCAGTACCGGTGTTGCAGCCTTCAAGGGGCACGAGGCTGCTGGGACGGTACCACGCTTATTCCTGTTGTTAGCACGACGTTTGGGTTTTTTCCCAACCAGGGTAAATCCATCGTCGTCTCCAACAGTCTTCGGCGCGGCACGAACGGGCGCGGCTCGATTCTCCTTTCCCTCCCTCCGTCTGGTAGTCGCGGCGGGTGGCGGGGGGTTCGGGCAACGACAACGGGAGCGTGATTGGCTACCTGACTTCAGCACCTGTGCGAATGAACCCTTGTGAGCCATCGATGTCGATGGCGCGTCAGGTTTCCAGACAGGTGCGGATGCGCGCAGCGAACTCGTTCCATCACAAATTCGCTGAGTTGTCGGAGGATCACAGTCAATGACCGGGCAGTTTACTGGGTCAGTTGTCACAGTTGTTTTGCTGCGTTGCGAAGTGTCGAGTGGCGGACGCTTCTGCCGTTTGCGCGGCGGCGATACTTGGGCGAGCGCGAAATCAGCATTTCGCAACGATATCACCTCGCGCTGCAACTCGGCGCTGGCACGTTCCGAAGCCACGAGTTTGGCTTTGATATCTTCAACGCTGGACTTCAGCAACTGGATGTCCTTCAACAGTGATGTTACGTCCACATGGTCGAAGGTCACTGGAGGCAGCTTGTTAAGGTCCCGCGCTACGTAAGTGGGGATGTCATCCGGATCCGTCTCCTTGAAAGCTCGGAAGATGTCCTGGATATTTCTTTTCCCGCTGCCGTCAGCCCTCCTCGAGGCGAGGCGCACGGCAGTGACGGCGGCGGTGTCGGCGAGGAACTGTCTCGCGGCGGTTATTTCGGCGTCCGTGTAGCTGGTCGCGCAGATCTGCTCAAGGCTGAGCTCGTCCATCACGTCCAGTTTATTCTGCACGAAGGCGAGCAGCTCCTGCACCAGGATGGTGTCGGAGCGCTTCACGCTGGCATGGGTCGCCATTGGTTAAACACACAATGACGCACATTTATTGCTGATTCGGCCGCTGCTAGGTAGCGTCCGATCGAGCCGGGCGTTCTGTCACAACTGTGCATAATGCATGTAAAATAGATTTCTATTCATTATTGTTTGTTATGTAGGGTTTGTAGTCTTAAATTATCATTATCATCATAAATGATGATGAAATCATAGCATATGCTTGCATCAACAGAGGTACAGGCAAAGTCTGGATAGTGTGAGTAGACAATAGTCTGCTTGCTGTCTTAGTGTGGCTAGGAATGTAAAGAATGGTGATGGCATAATTTTGTTACCGCTTTATCTACTGACACACTTAATGTTACAAAAGTTGTTTAAATGCAGGTGCAGGTACTTTGTGCAACATTATAAAACAAATTTGGTAGTCACCTTACTAGCATATTGAAATGACTAAATATGAATATAATGCTCAATGCTCATGTTGTTTTCTTATTTTCAGATTTCTTGATTTAGGACAAAGATTCTGGAACAATTTAGTGACTTGGAAGGAGTCTAATGAAATGAAAAAAAAGCAGCAAAATGTAACGGTTTTTAATTAATTATCAATAATATTGCCTAAATATTAATGAAAACTACTTGTTTCAATCCCCTTCATTGCAAGTAAATCCAACATTTTCCAATACCCAACTCATAGCAGAACTCTTCAGACCATTTAGCATAAAATGATAATCATGGCATGTTTGTGCCTGGGGATAAATTGGATTATTGTAATTAAAAGACAATACTACACATGGTTAAAATTGCAAACTTTGAATACATAGAAAAAGCAATATT
>CAUYWD010000062.1:0-39985 GCA_963576735.1 Bedellia somnulentella
CGGATGGTCCATTTGGGAATTCAGACTTTGCTAGTTACCGGCAAAGTACACTTAAAGGAAAATTGAAACAAAACGAAACATATGTAAATATTGACAAATTCAATTTTTAAAGGTGGCTTCAATCGTGTTTGCCACAATTATTTCGCCAATGTCGAGTAAAAATATTGACAGATATGAAGACCTTTTCATATCTGATGACAGTTTAAACTGACCTTTCGTTCAATTCATTCGCTTGGATCATTGATTTCGGTCTTCGTTCTTTAATGTCTAAGGAAAAATTGTGATATTTTTCACATGACATTGAACAATTGATATAATTTCTATGATAGTAATGATATCGAACTTGCGAGAATTGCCCTCCTGGTGTTGTATTGCAAATATTTTCGATTTTTTGACATGACGCACCACGATTTTTGGATTTTTTTTTTCTATGCACTTGTACATGTCTTTAGTAGCTCTTTTTGAGATTTTTTTGGTGGGTGTACCTCCGCGGCAAACGTCAAAAAAATGTACTAAAAAAAATAAACTATGATTTTTTGACTGAAGTACTATTGGTAGGCCCCCCATAAAAACATGCGATCAAAAGTTCATTTTATTCTCGTTTATCGTGATTTGGTTTGGTTTTTCTAGCTTGCGTAGTTTATCTAAAATATAAGTTTAAAAAATACCTTGATGATTTCGTAAATGTCAAAAATCTCCAAAACAAAAGAAGATCGAGGGCTGATTTTTGTCACACAGTAACCGTGGCTGAAACCGGTGCACCACCATAAAAATCAGCAAGATCGGCTTCGGGGGCCAATCTTGTTCCCTTAGCCTGCTAGACCCTTTCTATGAGACCGGTGACCGATGACAGGGGACTCTAAATATATCTATTATAAGGAGATAGCTACCTATTTTTGCTACCTTTTGTAACTATGGAATATAAACTTATATGATAAAAAAACATTCGACTTTACTGTGAAATCTCAATTTTTTGGGCTTATTTAGCTAAGGCATATTTGGCGACTCTTTTTTAAAAACATCGCTTGAGAGTAATTTAAGATTACAAGCACATGTATGGCAAACAGTACATATCAAACATCGCGTTACACGTGGTCGGTTGTATTAAAACACTCACTACTTCCTCGAACCGCGAGTGAATTCACCAAACATCGCAGAAACCAATACGTGTTGAGCTGCTCACAGCAGTCGTTTGTTTGTGGTGAGAGGTCCATGTTAAACAGTTTATACGTTAGGGTTGCCAAATCATAATTTTATTTGTATATAAAATACTCACGGATATAAAACCGTAGAAGGTGAAACCAGAGCTACAAAATAAGAAATTCCGAAGCCACTTTGGTTATTGAGGAGGAAAAAGATTGCACTGTAAAAGATGGTTGGTTATGGGTACGCATCGACCAACAGTCACTTAAAGAGACCCAATATTCTTGTTCTATTCCTATACCACCGCGGGAAGAAGAGGGTTAGCGATATTCTAAGCAAACAGTACACAACTATTAGTAAATAAATCATTATTTTTTTTAATTGTTAATTATTTAATTAAATTTAATACTGCACTTTCTTGTATTTTTAAATGTACATTTATCAACCTCATGTTTAAATAGCGAAATACAAATATAACTATATTTTACAATAAACAAATTAATACAATAGTTAAAAAAATTTGTATTGATCATTTTTTGTGGATTCATTGCGAATTCACAAGTAAAAAAAATATTATTCCTGATAGAAGAACGTAAACACTGCATAATGAGTTGAAAAAGTATGTTAAACAATTGATTAATGAAGACAACCAGACGTTTCTGCATAAAAAAATGTCAGAATTTAATTAGGAATGACGTTCTAGGACTAACGACATTTTACCATAACAACTAAGAGCATAGTTTTTTCGCATAGTTTATGCTGGCATATCTAAATATGACATCAAAGTTATACAGAATAATGTTTCAATGCATATTTTTTATGCATACCCTTATAAGATGTTTCATGTTTGCGGCTTACGGGTGGCCCAATTCCCAATGGCATATTCCAAATGTAATATGCAGCGCAGCCATCATTTACTAGTGCTATAATGGACTTTAAGTATAAATACTTAAGAACGCGACGACAACATTTCACAGTTCACAAGTTACTGGCTAAAACCTCGATGGAGGTTTCGGGAGGAGGCGGGGGATATCAGATATTTTAAAGTTACTTCGATCAGTGCATTCTCAGATACGCTTAGTGCACATTGTTTAAAATTTTATTGTCAAGCATAGACTATCTTAGTAATTGCACAAACAACGTTAATTACCTCAAAACATTTTACCACACATGTGTAACATTCTCTTGCTTCTTTCTCCCTTGTAGAAAACAAACGGCTCATATTTAGAAAGAAACGAAGAAAAAATATATTCGGGACAAACAAACAAAATACAATTTAGGACTAATACTTATTATCTTCCAAAAGTGGCTTCCTAAATAAATTAATAAAAAATTCTTTTGAACAAACAAACAAACACAACACTATGACTCTTACTCTGTGAAAATAAGTTCGTACGAAGTCAGCATGTGTATGAGAGAGACAATCACATTGCACGATTCAAAAATACACACTTGAGAGTTGGCAGCCCTAGTGCGGCGGCGGCGGCGGGCGCGAGTCGTAGCGCGTTAGTCCCCCGCCCCCCGCCCCCGCGCCCGCGCTGCCGCCATGCTTGCAGTCACGTACGCAAACTTCTATTATTTCACTTTACCAAACTCTTATTTACGCGGAGCATAGACTTGGAATACAACCAACTATATCCTTACGACGTGTTCACTTAAGAAAAGTCGGGTCTGATTCCCAAAGGTTTATCACTCACATTAAATTTGGGTGATATACCAGTTAATTCCTATACTGATATATCTGATTATTATTTTATAAAATGATGATTCTGTACTTTGGGGGGCACGTAAAGCAATCGGTCCCGGTCAGTAGTTTTAATAACCCTGTCCAGGTAAAGCTTATGTCTAAAAATAGGCTCATATATGGGCTGTGATAAAAATATGTGTTCTGAAGAGCGTCTTTAGCAAACGTGGGATACGAGGTTCTAAGGTTGAGTTGGGCGATGCGGTTGGCGATATATCCATTTCTTTTACTATGTTTACTGCCTATAGTGACTAAATACTGGGTAGTATCGGCATAGAATAACATTACCCTGATTAAAGGAATTAGGTATTTTATGTTCTGTTGTTAAATACACAATGTTGTCATGTTTTTTAAAATCTTATTTTATATAGGTAGCTGAAGTAAAGATAAATATTCTCTTGCGCTTGCACAATTTCAACCACAACTAGATTAAGTTAATTAAAAGATTAAGAAGTGCCCTAATAAATATTTAAAAAAACACAAATTAATTAAATTAACTTAGATTAAATAAATAAAAGATGTTATTAAAGGAAAGAAAAATTTTTTTCGACACTGGCGGGGTTCGAACCCGCGACCTTCGGGTATACGCCCCCGTCGCTCTGCCAACTGAGCTACAGTGTCAGTTGGCATCCAGCGCGAAATTTCTCTATCCTTTGTTAAATTCGGAGGTAGGAAACGCAAACACTACTTGAACGTGTAAAAAAGAAACAAAGGATAGGATATTTATGAGTAATAATCCCCACATGAGGAATTCATGTCAAAAAACATTAAATTAGATTAAATAATTTGATTTTTTTGCTGAAATTTAAAGTTTATGTAAGTACAAAATTTTTGCATTTAGTTACACTCATGTATTACACAGAACAGATAAACACATGTATTGTATTATCTCCTGACAAGGAAGTGGAAGTATGACAAAAACCGCTACATTAATGCTCTAGTGCTTAATTGTGAGCGTTGGTAATTAGCTGCTTTGCATGTCTATATTAGTGTAGTAAGAGATAAAATACGAGCAAGTGTATTAAAAAGAAATCATACTAACAATCAAAAATCTGCTGGTTTATTTATAATATTTCTATCATATCTTATTTTATACCGGTGATCTAAAATATTTGCTGTGTAGTGTCGGCTTAGAATAGCACTACCCCATTTCTTCCGGTGGGTGTACGTAAGAGGCGACTAACGGTTTTGGGGCTTTTGAGGGATTTTTGGGCGATGCGGTTGGAGACCCATCACCAACAACCTTTATTTCACCATTTTTTCCCCACACAACTTCCAAAAGTGGCTGAGGAATTTCTGATTCCTTAGCTCTGGCTACCCCTTCTAGGGATTTATAGCCGTGAGTATATGTATGTATGTATCTTAAATATTTATCATTGTATTAGTAGTGAGTACCACGATTGTTGATTCACATATGCCTAAAAAATTGGTTTGGTTAGGGTTGTCCACATTCAACAATAATCTTAAACCAGAGAGTTGACGTAGTAAAGTTGATAGCACAATAAAGTTACCTTTGTCCTATTATTGATATTGTAGTCCCCCATTCGGCCATTATTCGGCATTTTGTTTGCCCCCAAAACTATGCTGTCGACCTGAAACAGACAAATTAATATTAAATTTATTTATTTGCATCACACAACAGGCAGTTAACAATACACGTTTAAAAAACCTTTTTTCATAAAATATATGAAACTAGGTGTGTTGACAACTTGCACAATTATTTAACTTTTTACTAAATCTACCATCGTCTATTTACATGTTACTTAACATACTAAAGAAAATAAATACATACAATATTGTATACATAATAACTATAATAAATAGTAAATATTATCATCATTAAATGCCTCTTGTATGCTGACGATCAAGTGCTACTTGCATCATCGGCAGAAGAGTTGCAAGAGATGATGAATATTGCATGTGAGTCTTTTGTAAGAAAGGGAATGAGGGTGAATGTGGATAAGACCAAAACGATGGTTTTTGAGAGACAGGAAGATGTGACAGAATGCGTGATTGCGATTGATGGTAAGGATGTGGAACAGGTGAAGGAGTTTGTATATCTGGGAAGTTTGTTTACAAGGGATGGAAAATGTGATGAAGACATTGAAAGAAGAGTGAAAAAGGGTAATGCGGTAAATGGAGCAATGAATAGCCTAATGATCAGTCAAACGGTGTCTGAAAAGGCCCGAATGGCTGTGCATGATGCTGTTCTTGTTCCTACGCTTATGTATGGAAGCGAATGTTGGGTGTGGCAGAAGAAGCATGAAAGCAGAGTGAATGCAGTAGAAATGAGGTCCCTCAGAAAAGTTTGTAATGTTAGGTTATGTGATCGTGTGAGGAACGATGTGATTCGTGAAAGGTGTGGTGTAAAAGATGATATTGTAAGTAAGATAGAAAAAGGAATGTTGAGATGGTTTGGGCACATCGAGAGGATGGATGATAGGAAATTGGTAAAAGGTATCTATAGAGCTAATGTGGAAGGTAATGTTAGTAGAGGACGGCCACGAAAGACTCACTTGGACCAAATTGAAAGTGTGCTCAAAAAGGCAGGCGTCCGAAGTATGAAGAATAAAAGAGCATGTATGAAAAGACTGATGGATGTAAACGAAGCTAGAGAGGTTTGTCAGGATCGTGCGAAGTGGCGATCAATAGTCTCTGCCTACCCCAATGGGAACTAATGGCGTGAGTATATGTATGTATGTATGTATGTAAATAGTAAATAATGAATTATATATTGTACGAGATATGTTTAAGCTTATGTTTGAATTGGGTAAGACTAAGAAAGACATCAAGATCGTGTTGAGATGAGACAGAGTTATATATTCGCTGAGTTATAATTATGTGTGTTTGGTATTCGGTTGGGTTCACGGAGACGGGTTTTAATGATGAGCTCTCAATCAGATCGCCGAGGAAGTGGACATATTTTCGTGCCCACTGAGAGACTTCACTAACGCATCACATAGATTTTATGTTATTTTGTTATTAAAATGTATAGTCAATTTTTAGATATCAACACATTGTTATTATTATTTGTAAATAGTACAATTAGATGGTAAGTGAAATGTAATCGCATTAGGTTCTACCTGTTAAGATTATGTTTTTAAGTTAAATAAATGATTGAATAACTGCGTTATACTCCGAGAATTTGTTAAGTTATTGTTTTAAGGTTTATTATTTAATACGCTACACTCAAAGAATTTGCATTTTTCTATATAGGCGAGTCCTATATGCTCCAGTCACTTTTTACGATTTGGATTTCCTGTTTGCGACATGATAGTCCAGTGGGTAGAACACCCGCCCGAAAACAGAAGGGCGTGAGTTCCAATCCTGGGTCGGACCTACACCAATTTGTCTTTTCTAAAGTCATATGTGTGGTTAATTTATCATGGTTGTTAACGGTGAGGGAAAACATCGTGAGGAAACCCACATGGCTGAGTTGTACTTAGTCATGTGACAGTGTATTCGTACAAAACGGCGATAGGCCTGCCCTAGGGGGTGATAGGTCATGTGATAGGTCACGTGAGTACACTGTCTAAGCAAAACGTGGGTACCTTCTCTGAACACTAGATAGCGCTGCCATGTGAGTTCAGAAGTATTGGTACCTCTGCCAACCCCTTCGGGGATAAACGGCGTGAACGTTTATGTTTACGTTTTATTTCCTGTTTGGTGCACTAATGGCGTGAGTACAGTATTAATAACATCGGTATATAAAGTAGTATTCTATGCTTAACTTAAGCTAATTAGTGAACACGTAAAAGCTCAACAAACTGAGTTCGATCCACTGACCTCCATTATCTATACTAATATTATAAAGAGGAAAGGTTTGATTTTTTGTTTGTTTGTTTGAATTGAATAGGCTCCAAAACTACTGGACGGATTTGAAAAATTCTTTCACTGTTTTGATGCTACACTATTCCTGAGTGACATAGGCTATATTTAATTTTCAAAAAAATTAGGGATCCTCACGTAAACTTCAAAAATGTAACCCAAGGTGTTAAAGAAATACCAAAAAAAATCCTTACATCCCGTGCGCTGCGAAAACTATTGACAATAGAATAAAATTATGTACTACAATTTTATAGAACACATTATTATCTAAAAAAAATGCCCAGACAGCATGTCTCTAACTATTATAGTTATCTCACAACAAGCGTCATTATATAAAATTATTTAAAAATTAAATTAAAATCCTGCTTTAGAAAAGGCTCTTTATTTGTACCTATCTAATCCTTATAAAAAACGTATATTTTATTTCAGACTGCTTCAATACCCTTATATTACTTTTTGAATTATTCAATTCGAACATTCCATTCGAAAGTTATCTCGAATTAAAAAAATAGATAAAACTCCGCTCGATTAGCTATGCATAGTAAGTTGTTGCAGGCGTCACGAAGGGGTACGGGAAGCTGCTTATCAAAGAGTTAAAGCAAAATTTAATTGTAGCGACTATTATCACTGGCCCAGCAGCCGGTCAATTAGCTCATATACCGAGGATACCGATGATCCCAACTGATCTGCCAATTCCATTTAAACGGCTACAATTTCCGGTTAAAACATCTTTTGCTTTAACAATTAATAAGTCCCAAGGCCAAACCTTCAAATTAGTAGAAATTGACCTGCGAAAGAATTGTTTTACTCACGGTCAACTGTACGTTGGCCTGTCGCGGGTGGTAGCCCCTGAACATCAATTTATTTTGCTGCCCCAAAATACAACAACGTCAAATATTGTTTACAGGGAAGCTCTAACTCTATAAATTGAATGGCTTTTGATGTAATTACTCAGGGTACCCACGTTTTGCATGGACAGTGTACTCACGTGATAGGGGTACTCTGAACACCATGTGACAAAGTCACGTGATGTTCAGAAGTATTAGTACCTCTGCCAACCCCTTCGGGGATATTCGGCGTGAATGTTTATGTTATGTTATTACTCATTATGAAAATTAAAAAAATATATCTAAATATAAATACAAAAAAATATAACATACATACATACATATACTCAAGGCTATAAATCCCTAGAAGGGGTAGCCAGAGCTAAGGAATCAGAAATTCCCCAGCCACTTTTGGAAGTTGTGTGGGGAAAAGATGGTGAAATAAAGGTTGTTGGTGATGGGTCTCCAACCGCATCGCCCAAAAATCCCTCAAAAGCCCCAAAACCGTTAGTCGCCTCTTACGTACACCCACCGGAAGAAATGGGGTAGTGCTATTCTAAGCCGACACTACACAGCAAAAAAATATAACATATAGCTTAAAACTTAAAAAAAAATAAAAAAAAATACATGTAATAAAATAAAAAACAAGAGTTAATGATAATTTATGCCCGAGCGAAGCCGGGACGGGCTGCTAGTACTATATAAGTACGCTGGACTAATGATACGTATCAAAATGACAGCTATTTACTGTGCCAATTTGAAGCGCCCCCAATGAAGGAACGAGGAACTAAATATGACGTAAACTGCAAAATGGCCAGTGTTTTTTTTACCATAAAGCATAATATATCTATGGTTTTTAGAAACAATTATAAATCAATAGTGCTGTAAAGTTTCGTTTCGATAAAACTTTATATATTGTCATTTGATATATTGTCTTTCTTTAAGCAGAAACATTTTATCGATATATTTTATCTTACTGTCCCATCTCTTTTATTAGTTCCTTGTTCCTTCACTGCTGCCGTAAGCGCCAAAATGGCGAAAATCAAATCGCCTCACTGTCACCCGGCCTATAATTAGTCCAGCGTACTTATATAGTATAATGGAGGTCAGTGGTTCGATCCTATACATAATATGAGTTAATTTTGTACACGGTGTCTCTGTAGCCTAGCGGTAGAACGTAGGCCCGACAATAAGAAGATCTCGGGTGCGATTCCCAGTTTGGTAGGGTATTAGATACATACATATACTCAAGGCTATAAATTCCTAGAAGGGGTAGCCTGAGCTTCAGAATAAGATTTTCTACAGCCACATATGGAAGTTGAATTGGGAAATAAAATGTTGTTGGTGATGGGTCTAAAACCGCATCGCCCAAAATATTGCAGGCTGGAATTACCTGAGTATCCGAAAAAACAAGATAATTCCGTGGTTCGAAGGGCAAGTTTAGCCGTCGTTTCCAACAACTATTACGGAGGTAGTCATTAGTCCACCACCCGGAAGGCCAGCGTAGTGGACTATCGCTGGTAACCCAACTCAGGGCACAAATATGGGTTGCGATGGTGAAGTTCGTAGTGAAATAATAATAAACATATAATAGCAGTAACAATTTAATAATCTGAGGGTGTTGTAAAAAATTACACCTTAAATCTATTTCAATTCGCGCTAGATAACTTGTACCAAAGAGTATATTATTTAAACAAACTTATTAAATATACCATTTAAACGGAAACACTACTTCACTTTGAAGTAAAATAAAGATTCAATAGAAGTAATAGTAGCTCTGCCAAAACTTCGGTATTATATAACACGAACCATACACTATGTGTGTGGCCAACACCATTATTATGCAAACGAAGCAAACACCGCAGAGGCCAAAAGGTGATATTCTTTGCAAAATACTAAAAGCGTATTCTTATCATTAATCGATTGGAACTATTTTTATTTGATTAATAAACATCGGGTGATATAACAAGGCGATAAAATCTTATCTTTACCAAGGTATGTTATATACCTACGATCAGTGTGACACCATTATAATGGCTATTTCTAATGTAAGAAGGAAGTGGTCTTGACCTAGCGGGTGAGTGACCGATTCCGTTTCGATTGCCGAAGTTAAACGGGGTCGATTGTGGATAAGACATGGATGAGTGCCTTTAAGTGCATACGTCTTTTCAGGTAATGTTTTTTCGTTTTTTTAAGTTCCAATTAGACTGATCAAGTCGCCATTGGCGTGAGAAATAATAGGTGTATTGGCCATTCCATTCTAACACTCTTGAACATCACGTAACATAATTTTCACGTGGTGTTCACAGTACCCACGTTTTGTCTGGACAGTGCATCCGCGTGATAGTGGGCAGGGGAATCGCCGTTTTGTACGCATGTTTTACCTCACCGCTAACAACATACATACATACATACATATACTCACGGCTATAAATCCCTCAACGGGGTAGCCAGAGCTTTGGAATGAAAAATTCCTCAGCCACTTTTGGAAGTTGATTGGAGAAAAGATGGTAATAATAAATGTTTTTGGTGACGGGTCTCCAACCACATCGCCCAAAAATCACTTAATAAGCCCCTATACCCTTAGTCGCCTCTTACGATCACCCACGGGTAGAAACGGGGTAGTGTTATTCTAAGCCGACACTACACGGCTAACAACGTTAACAACCTTTACACAGTAATATAAAATAAAATATCCGTTTAATAAAGTCAGAGTTGAATAAAATACATACTTTACTTTACAGCCAAGTAAATCTCACTTGATGTTCAAAAATAAAAATACCATCCCACCTTTAATTCCCACTGGGATAGGAAGGGACTATCACGTGCTACGTTGCAAGACCCAGGCAAACCTTACGGGCCTCATTTACATTCATCAATCTTCCCACACGTGCTCTTACACTCCTCATCCTGGTACATCATCCTGTATCACTCCTTCGCGGATATACAACGTACATGTACATACAGACATGTGTACCTAAAATTTGTTAATATATAGCTACACGAGTCACGATATATTCTCCCTTAAGCTTAGCTGGCTTGCCAAACTTCCATCCATTATTATATATGTATAGTTGAATTGAGCAGATATGTCAGCATAGTATTTTCTAAGACTTTCACTATTGCACATGATAATTGAAACAACTTTTGAATTTCGGATATTTTAATCGCGTGTTATTACATGGTTTTTTAAAGCCCGACGTTTCGAAAACTTTTCGCAAATGTAACTTAAATTTTGTGAAGGTAGTTAGTATTCATAATTGTATAGTACTCAAACAAATACACCTCAGTCTTCCCGTGACCATGATAACTGAAAAGTTTTCGAAACGTCGGGCTTTAAAAAACCATGTAATAACACGCGATTTAATTATCCGAAATTCAAAAGTTGTTTCAATTAGATATGTCCACAATCTATTAATAGGTTATACTTGATTAGATTACTGATAATATCTATTTTATTAGCAATCACAGCAGGTGACAAATCGCAAGTCAGTGTCATAAAAAAAATATAAAGATATTATTGTAAATACGACTTAACATAGCTCTACCGTGACTATCTTACTTGAGTAGGGGTATGCGGTTACTATTTCTAACACCTTTAATATTTCCACTGGCACTGAGAAATTGAATATTCTGAACCTCTCTAAGGCTAGCATTAGGTCATTTATTTTCCTCTCTTGATTTCCAAAAGTGACTGAGGATACACTTGTGGACTTCTAAGATTCTTTCCTAACGTTCTAGGTATAGATATAACACGACGGTATTTTGTCTGCAAAACCAAGCAATAACTTTGCATCTACAATCTACTATTGTCGCGTTTGAAATCAATGCTTATATCACATGAATAAACCTAGTATAGTTACCTGATTGATCAAGTAGCCGATGTGGCGGCAGTGCGGCTCCTGGCCGTTGATCCACGTGATGCGGTCGCTGCGGATGCTCTGCGTCACCAGCCCGGGGTCCGACACCACCTGGCCGGCCTGCCGCAATCACATACATCTACATTTATTTATTTATTTATTATAAAAACACAATAATTCTTAACAGCTATGGCCAACACGCAATTATTGTTAGGTAGAACAAAAAATATATACAAAATAGAATTTAACATTCAGAACAAATATAACTAACTTAATTAAAATTTCACATTTACAACAAATAGAATTAAAATTACACAAAATCAAACAATAATAAAATACAACAAACATTTAAAATAAACAGAATTAAAATTTAAATAAATTGAGATCATATTAAACAATACAAAATAACATACATATATCTAGGAACTAAGTACCACTTTACACAGCTTAATAAGAGTAGGTAACGTAGTGTGATGTATGTCGGCATCCTGACATCGCTCTAAAAAGTTATTGATGTGACAAATACGACTCTACTCAAATGTCTACGTTTACACAAAGGTAAGGGGTTCGCAGTGGTACTAATACTTCTGAACATCACGTGACATTGTCACCTGGTGTTCAGAGTTTCTACCCACGACGCACGTACTGCTTGGACAATTTACTCACGTGATAGGGGGCAGGCCTATCATCGTTTGGACAAATATACTGTCACGTGACAAAGTTGTTGCGTTGCAAAGAAGTTGCTGTGTAGTGTCGGCTTAGAATAACACTACCCCATTTCTTCCGGTGGGTGTACGTAAGAGGCGACTAACGGTATTGGGACTTTTAAGGGATTTTGGGCGATGCGGTTGGAGACCCATCACCAACAACCTTTATTTTACCATCTTTTCCCCATTCAACATTCCAAAAGTGGCTGAGGAACTTCCAGTTCCTTAGGTCTGGCTACCCCTTCTAGGGATTTATAGCTCTGCGTATATGTATGTACGTGACAAAGTACAACTTAGCCATGTGGGTTTCCTCACGATATTTTTCCCTCACCGTTACAATACAAGCTCTGATAAATTATCTCCGTGATTTGAACCCTCTCCATCTGCACGTTAAGCAGTGTTCTACCCACTGAGCTATCACGGTTTAACATACACTAGCTAAGTTTGATACATAGTAACTAGAACAGCGTTTCGTATGAACAGCGGGCCCGAGTACTAGTTCCTTTTCTTATATATGGCAGCGAATGCTAGTTGCGGCAGAAGCATGTTAAAAAAAATACTCATGTTATTTGGGGGCGTTGTATGGGATACAACAAACAACTTTCATATTGCTGTGCAGACTTTGCCGGTTATTTTGATCAGTACTGCTAAAAAATCCAACAAACAAAATGTTTCGAAACTCCAACCGGGTAAAAAACATATAAGGCAACGCTGGGTCTGCTGACTTACGGTACAACTGCGCGGCGTCACTTTTAAAATAAATAAAATTAAAAAATAAAGGTTGCCGGTTATGGGTCACCAACCGCATCGCCCAAAAATCCTTTAAAAAGCTCCAATACCCTTCCTTAATTGCCTCTTACGTACACCCACGGGAAGAAATGGGGTAATGATATTCTAAGCCTTCACTACACAGCAAAAAAAAAAACTGTTCTCTAAAATATCGATTTGGTTATTAGTTGTTCCTTCTATAAAATGAGGGTTTGTGATGTCTTCGTAAGACACATCCAACTCAAACAATACAGATGGGCGGTGTCTTTAACTTTCGGAATTATCTCTTTAGCTTTTTGGGAGCTGACACATTTAATTTCTTTAAAATTAATAAAGAAAATATTTTGATGCCCTTCTGTGTGCTTCAGCAACAACATTTTTTACCCTCTATGTCATTATTTAAGGGATACCTGGTCTGGTCAGTCATCAGACATTTAAGAGCTTATTCCATTTGTCTGAATTCAGACGTCTGAAAGCGCGTGCGTTAAGCTGGCGTACCATGAAGCTGTATCGAGCTGGTTACTATGTCAAAAAACTCTGCCTAAATAGTGAAAACGTACACAGTGAAAATGGTGTTTATTTCCTAAACTAAAGAGGGCACTATTTTTTATTAGTTTTACACTAATTAGGCACTATTTAGGCAGAGTTTTTTGACATAGTAACCAGCTCGATACAGCTTCATGGTACGCCAGCTTAACGCACGCGCTTTCAGACGTCTGAATTCAGACAAATGGAATAAGCTCTTTAGATGGTTGCAGCCCTAAATTGGAGCTAGCTAGAATTTAAAACAAGGTGTCTCATTGGAATGGGTAAGTATGGGAAAGTCTGAAACTATAAGACTTACAAGGATCTGTTCTTAGGAAACATGGCATAGATTAAAGAAGGGGCGGGCCTGATGATCTATCATACAGGGTAACCTAGTATAGACACCAGCTCTCGCCACAAAGACTTATACCGTAAACAAATCATATTTTTGTTACTTCTCCTTTGTGTTTGAGAGATAATAAATACATTTTTAGATTAAAAACGCCTGGAAGAGCTTCTGGTCCATGAAGTCACTAATGAAGGGCGACTTACCTTTGTCCCTGTAGCGTAAACTCATTGATATGTGTATCCTGCCTGTCCTAACTTACGGTGCACAGACATGGTCACTGACTGAGACTCAGAAGTCCAAACTCAAGGTGTGCCAGTGAGCAATTGAGCGCAGTATTTTGGGTGTGAAGCGAACAGACCGCATTCGCAACACCAACCTGCGCTCCAAACTCAAATAGCTGACGTGGGTGCTAAGACAGCCAAATTGAAGTGGGCGGGGCATGTCTGCTGTATGCCTCCGGACAGGTGGGCTAAAAATGTAACACATTGGGTTCCTAGCAACGGCCGCCGGCGCAGAGGCAGATCAAGAAGGAGAAGGCAGGATGACCTGGACACATTTCAAAAAGATTGGAGAGAGCAGGCCCAAAGCAGGGATGAATGGAAAATCCAGGGAGAGACCTTTGTCCAGCATTGGGACACAATAGGTTCATAAAAAAAAAAAAAAGTGTCTTGATACGAGAAAATGAATAGAATGCATTGTTTTCACATACTTTAATTTATTTTGATGGTGACCACCATTACAATACTCAAGATACAAAATGCAATTGTTAGTTTCCTAAATACTGACCCATTTCAATGAGACACCATGTATAAGTAGGCACAAAAATCACCTCCCCATTCCTTCTCATGTGTGTTCATATGAGGTAACTAAGGGTATTGGGGCTTTTAAGGTTTTTTTAGGGCAGTGCGGTTGGTGATCCATCTCTGAAACAACCTTATTGTAACTTCTATTCCTCAGCTACTTTAAGAAGTAAAGTAGGAAAAACTATCATGAATCACATCAACTACTAATCACTTAAAATTCAAAGTTTAATACAAAATAAACCACTTACAGTAAATATTCCAGATCTGTACATTTCAAACACTTCCTTTCTCACTAGTAGACCCCGATCTTTCCCCAAAAAGTTATCCAAAACACAAACACCATATGTAGTCATATCTCGTATCACACGCAAACAAGTTTCATAGTGAGGATCAGAACTGTCCATGCAATAGTTATTGGCTGAGCTTCCTCTCAGATTTGCTTCAGGATACTGTTTGTATCTAAGTCTAGATGCCACTTCTGGCCCAATGCCAGACACAGCAGCCATTTTACTCTCAACACACTTATTCCCAATTCTCAAAACATTTGCTGATGATCTTGATTCCAAAAAGTTGGCAGTGCTAAGTTGCTGCGCTGACTCACTGAATATCTCTTTTTCTGAAGATCCTTCGTAGGTTATGGCACTTTGTTTTGAGGTATCTTGGTTAGGACCGACCACACTAGATATTACACTATTATTCTTTGCTGAAGGATCAACAAAATTTGTCACAGTCTTTTTATTATTTTTTGATTTTCTATTGCGGTTGTTCCGTCGTCCTGTAGAATTTGCAGTAATAGATTGCTTAGCATTGTTTGTAGAATCAAGTTCACTATCACATTGTTTTGAAACAATACTGTTCGTTAATTCACTCCCCACTTTAATCTCTTTCTCAGTTTTATTACCAACTGAATTATTCACACTTTTTAACTTTTCTTCGTTCTGTGGTTTTTTTACGTTCACTTGAGTAACAATTTTACTGTCTTTTTGGCGAAGTGGGTTTGTTAACTTTGGTAAGCACTCACTTTTGTGTCTCGTCCAATCTTGACGCTGGTGATCTTTGTTGCAATAATAAATACTGAGACACCTAGAACAACGTCTAACTGTAGCTATTTCGCAAACAGCGCAACTATCTTGCACGATTTCTTGATTCATTCTGAATCAAACTTAAATTAAATTCTTCGCCGATTGTGGCTGCGTCTTTGACATTTTATTTTTAAGATTGCCAAACAAGAATAAGACTTGCCACTGACAGTGACAGTGACACTGCACGTGTTTTTTACTATAACTTTACGGTTCTGGTTTCCAGACTCACTGCGAGCATTCACAGACTAATTGCAAACTATCCTTTTTTTATCCACATTTACCGTTAGGTCTACCTATTATTTTGTAAATGAAACTGAGAAAGCAGACGAAATTCAATGAGAGATGTTTCCGAAAACAAAGAAAAGGAGTTCCAAATTAGTCAGTAGAGGGAAAACATCGTGGGTTCCCTACATGACTAAGTTGTAGTCCGTCATGCGACAGTATTTTCGTACAAAATTGTGATAGGCCTGCCCCCTATCACGTGAATGCACTGTCCAACCAAGGAAAAAGTGAGTACTCTTAATAAACATAACATAAACGTTCACGCCGTTTATCCCCGAAGGGGTTGGCAGAGGTACCAATACTTCTGAACTCACATGGCAGCGCCATCTAGTGTCCAGAGAAGGTACCCACGTTTTGTTTGGACAGTGTACTCACGTGATAGGGGGCAGGCCTATCGCCGTTTTTGTACGAACACACTGTCACATGACTAAGTACGACTTAGTTATGTGGGTTTCCTCACGATGTTTTCCCTCACCGTTAACAACCATGATAAATTAACCACACATATGACTTTATAAAAGACAAATTGGTGTAGGCCCGACCCAGGATTGGAACTCACGCCCTTCTGTTTTCAGGCGGGTGTTCTACCCACTGGACTATCATGTCGTTAATAATCCTTATATATTAAAGGAGAGAGAGTGGATTTTGTGAACCAGCCTGTGTCGTGATGCTAAGAGTTTGAAAATTGGTTCAGGTATCAAATGAAAGGTCTCCTGATTCTGAAGTTTTACCGAAAACTCATACATTTTCCATAAATTGTTAGCGATTCATAAATTGTCAAAATTGGCCCATCCATATATATCCATAGACTTTGGAGCAAAAGCGCGCGCAAATGTGTCAGTCACGAGATTGAATTGATGCAATCGCGAGCAATTTTCAATCTGCTGACAATTTTAATTACTATTGCGTTACTATAGTAATCACTAAAAGGCCTCAATGTTCTTTATATCTATTCAGCGCCCGCGGGAATATAAATATAAAAAAACAGAAGTTAAGATAATGTTTTGGTATTTTGGATGTATACCGGATGCAAAAAATGTAGTCCACGCGGACGCAGTCACAGGCAAAAAGCTAGTAGAATAAATAAATACGGATGTAGTATAAACAGATCAAGTAAGTAACCCCAAACTAAGTAGAACTTGTATTATGGGATAATAACTCAACGACATACTTTACATATATAAATAACACCCATGACACTGAATCTGCCGCCCTTACACTTACACATACAGCAAGAGGCAGCGATGTCCTCACTTAGGCTGAAAAAGGCAGGACACCTCAAAAATGACTCCAGAATCCTACACACTAATATTTATACAGCGGCCATCCAATACCAGCCTTTACTTACTGCACCATGTGATAGGATAACAAAAACCGTTATAACCAAGCACAATTACACTGTTGTACTCGAAGAGGAACAACATGACTACTCCGATATTAAAGAGGTGCGTGTGTATACAGATGGCTCCAAGACCAACCAAGGGACTGGAGCGGGCGTATACTCACAAGACCTCAGCATCAAAATCTCCAAAAGCCTAGGCCACCACAATACGGTATTCCAAGCGGAGTGTCTTGGAATAATTGAGGCGGCAATGGCAATCAAAGCCCGTGCGCTGTCCGATATGCATGTCAAAATCATCTCGGACAGTGCATCTGTGCTACAGGCTCTGGATCGTTGTGTGTTCACTTCAGGACTAGTCCTGGAGTGCCACGGTGCTCTGGAGGAGGTAGCCGGGAAAAAGATTATAACCCTTCAATGGATTAAAGGTCATAGCGGCTCATTGGGAAACGACGCGGCTGACGAACTGGCTAGGGCGGGGTCGGCCAGGAACCTGCAGGGTCCTGAACCGATTATCCCCCTGCCTTTTGGTCAGCTGCGTGCGTGGCTAAGAGAACGCACACACTCTCTCTCCAAGTCACACTGGCAGGAAGAGCCTGGCTGCAGACAGTCAAAGGAAACTATGCCAACCCTTGACATAAAGCTGACCGGGCGCGCACTACAGGCATCACCGACAGCCCTCTATGCCGTGCGTGCATGAAGGCTGATGAGACGGTCGCTCACGTGCTCCAGGAATGCACTGGAGTGGCCGATATCCGAAAAAACACTATAGGAACGAGTTCTCGGTGGTCAGCTGCCGAACTGTCTACTAACTGCTCGTCAATGACTCGTGTTGAGTCGAAACGCGTCGCATGTTTGTGGTTGCCTGTGGTTTTCGCTTGCGTGTGTGTGTGTGGTGCATTGTCTGCTTTTCGATTTCTTGTAAGTGGAAGGGCGGGCGGTGCACAGTGCATGTTGCATGAAGACTGCAGGTATTATTTAGCGGAATTAAGCGAAGAAATTTATTAATATTAGTATTGCTATGGATTTCCGCAAAGTAACGCCTGATTCAATCCAATACTATAGGAACAATAAAGTCGCTCCCAGGGGCGGTAGCTGACCTGGATAAGCTACTTGCCTTCTGGACGGAATTAGGCTGGGAGAGCTAGTTGACCACTTGGTACACGTACAATGGTCCGCCATGTCGGGCTCAGTGCGGAAACCCGTGGCGTTTACCGCCCGTCTAATAATAATAATAATAATAATTGGCGTAGGGATGTAATGGCGTAGGGATGTGACGACCCCACCGCCCATTGTTGGAATGGCAGGATGAAATGTTTACCAGCTTGCCATTCCAGCAATGCAAATAGTCAGCGCTTGAGTTTGTAGGTGTTGACCGTGTCTACAAACTGGTCTCAGCGCAAAATAGAGCAATAACGGTCTCCCCGGGGCAAGTGAGCGAAAACCCGGGTGAATCTTCGCTCATCGTAAAATGGACAATTATAATAACGATGAGCGTATAGGGCCGCTCCCCAGGGGTTATCGCTGGGGCGCGTCTGGAGCTGGGGCTGGACGTGGCAGCATGCGGTCCCCCAGCCGCCGCAGACCGGCCCGACCACCTGGCCGGTCTGCGCGACCACCTCAGCCACCAGATGGCTTGGCATCGGTTGGGACTGGGGCAACTCAGTCCCAGCAGTCGGTGCCCGCCGCTGGTGGAACTAGGCGCCGCATGGCATGGACGGTTGATATGAATAGAAATGCCATGCGGGCCTACCTTAGGGCCTCAGGATCAAGAACTGGGCGGACGGGTTATCGGGCAGCAATGTACCGCGAATTTCTGCGGCTGGAGCCCAATTTGACCGTCACAGAACAAAACCTGGCGGATCGAGTTCGGTACATACAGCGCTCAGAACTTTTTAGCACTACCGAACTCGAACAATTGCGACGCGAGGCTGTTCCTCCGCTAGACGAAGAGCCACCTTTGCAGGTTCTCCCTCCAGTCCCTGAACGGGAAATACGGAGGGAGCCAATTGCTAACCTGCCGGATGTGGGTGGTGCGGAAAGCGATTGGGGAACAGTCTCCCTGGATTTGGATTTGGTGAGGAGCGCACTCGAAGAGACGATCCTGGAATATCGCCAAGTGCCTCTCGAAAGGAGGCCAAGGCCAAGGCTGCCCCGAGTTCCTCTCAGCATCAAGGTTCGGGATGTCGTTGAGGCCGTCAATAACATGCTGCCCTCATTTTTAGAGAGCAGCATGGACCTTTGGGATACGGATTCAATTCTCTTTGGCGCCGCAATGACAGTTTGTCAAATTGTCGGCGTCAGGATGCCGCCAACAAGAGCTAGTGGCTCCCGCCAGGCTGGCAGTACTAGTCCCAGGACTAGAACTAGACCAGCCTGGATGAGGCGGATTGAAAGCCGTATCACAAGGGCCAGGGTCCTCATCGGCAAACTGACCAGCTTCAGATCAGGCAACAATAGGCCGAGGGTGGTGCGCTTCGTCAGGGAGGCATTCCCTGGTGAGAATGTTTTTGACAACTCACCGGAGTTTGCCTGTAGACTGGTGGAGCGCATGGATGATCTGAAGCAGAAGATCGCTGCTTGGGGTAAGCGAATTAGGCGATATTCTGAAAGGGTAAAGAGGTACCAACAGAATCGTCTCTTCATGAGTGACCAGAAGAAGTTCTACAGAACTTTGGAGCGTCCCGATGTGGTTTCGACTGGTCAGCGACCGGAAAAAGCAGATGTAGTTGCCTTTTGGCGTGGGCTTTGGTCGCTGCCTGTTGATCACGAAGAGGGCCGATGGTTCGAGGCGGTCGAGGGAGCGTGCGAGCCCATAGCGCCCATGAACCCCGTCAACATATCCGAGGAGGATGTGGTGGCTGCGATCCGTAAGGCTCCGAACTGGAAAAGTCCGGGGCCGGACGGATTGCACCATTACTGGTTGAAGGGGTTCACGCGCTGTCACGCTACTCTCGCCCGTCAGTTCCAAATCGCCCTCGAGAGTGGGACGCTCCCGAACTTCTTAACTACTGGGGTCACTCATTTAGCTCCAAAGAGCGATGCTACCGCGGATCCATCACAATACCGCCTCATTACTTGTCTTTGTACAATTTACAAGACCTTGACATCCGTTCTGAGCTCCAAGATTACTCAACACATTGATGATAGATAACAATGTGATCTCTGGAGCTCAGAACGGATGTAGGGGCGGTAGTCGCGGTAGCAAGGAGCTGCTCCTCATCGATGCGGTCGTAGGCCAACTGGTCAAACGCAACCGTGTCGGAACTTCTCCGCTGGCTGGATAGACTACAGGAAGGCGTTCGATTCGGTACCTCATACATGGCTCATGAGGGTCCTCGAGCTGTACAAAATTGATAGTGCAGTTCGACACTTCCTCGGGCAGTGTATGGGGTGCTGGAGAACGATCCTGAGTTTAGACGGTCAGCGGATGACGGACGCGGATGACCAAATTGATATAAGGCGAGGAATTTTCCAGGGAGATTGCCTGAGTCCAGTTTGGTTTTGCTTGGCCCTGAATCCTCTAAGTACACTCTTGGAGAATTCGGGGACAGGCTTTCAGTTTCGGAGAGGCGGACCACGCTTGCCTCATCTCCTCTACATGGATGACCTGAAGCTTTACGCCCCCACGGCTGACAGATTGGCGGAGCTACTGACGATCACTAATGATTTCAGTGGTTCCGTCAAGATGGAGCTCGGGGTCGATAAGTGTGCGGTCGTTCATGTGGAGAAGGGGCATGTCGTGCACTCTGATGGTGTCGATGTCGGCACCAATCATTTGAGGGCACTCTCCGAGGCTGAAACATACCGGTATCTGGGCATGTCACAAACCATCGGTGTGAAGGTGGCAGACGTGAAACAGGGTGTTTGCGAGGAGTTTTATGAACGCCTGAAAAGTGTGCTTAATAGCTACTTGTCAGGCGTTAATAAGATCCGAGCCATTAACTCCTGGGTCATGCCTGTACTGATGTACACGTTTGGCGTGCTCAGATGGACTCAGTCCGAACTAGACGCTCTGGACAGACGAGTCCGCACGACGATGAACTCTCATCGAATGCATCATCCGAGGTCGTCGGTTATGAGATTGTATATCCCGCGGAAGTGTGGTGGTCGAGGCCTCTTGAGTGCCAAAACCATGCACAACCGCGAGGTATGCAACCTCAGAAACTATTTTTTGACGATGGCGGATGATAGTATTCGGGGAGAGGTGGTCGCTAGTGATAAAGGACTGACTCCCTTATCGTTGGCCTCACAGGATTGGCGAAACCCGGAGGTACTTAGCACCTCTGATCGGGAGTCCGTATGGAAAGAGAAGGAGCTGCACGGGAGGTTTTGCAACAGAGGCTGCCGTATTACAAGTATCTGCCGGAGCCAATCCTAGAAAACGACCGTGCCAAAATCTATTGGGACCGATCTGTTATCACGGACAGGACTATTCTAGCGAATAAGCCTGATATCGTGGTATGGGATCGGTCGCAGTCGAGGGTGTTTCTAGTGGATGTCACTATCCCTCATGACGAGGGTCTCGTGAAAGCCGAAACCGAGAAGCGTCGGAAATATCTCGATCTGGCTCACGAGATCACCGACATGTGGGGTGTGACTTCGACAGAAATAATCCCAATTGTTTTGTCCGCGAACGGGTTAATTCCAACCAGCCTCGCGACCAACTTGAGGCGGTTGGATTTCTGTGGCGTGTCGGTTCCAGCACAAATGCAGAAAGCGGTGCTGCTCGATACGGCTCGGATCGTCCGTCGGTTCTTGAACCTGACTCCCTGACCCCGACCGACTGTGCTTTTGTCGGGGAGTACCGCCTCTCCCATTTAAAATTTATATTTTCATTTTCGGCCATGGGAGAGGCGAGAAACAAAAATGTTTTCCGAAATAATAATAAAAACACCCATGACTAAGAAACAATTATTTATGCTCATCACATAAAATGTTGCTTTAAGCGGGGATCAAACCCGCAACCTCCAGACCGAAAAGCTAGCCACCTATCCACTCGGCCACGGTTGTCGTCGACGCTCTGAAAACGAGGTGTCAATATTATTAGTAGTAGAAGTATTTGTTCCTTAGTCAACCCATTCGGAAAATACTGCGTGAACGTTTGAGTTGAGTTAAATTTTATTTAAATGGATGAGCCAATAGAAAACAAATGGGTACTAAGCTTTACTTACGTGCGTGTGCAAGTGTATAAATTGCTTTATTTGCCTAGCTAGCCATTATGCCACATTATTAATCTGTGATTATGCCATGTCAAATTGTCAAATTTGTCTGTTTGGGGTATGCGGTACGGAATATTTTATAAAACAGTGTTTAACAATTGTGTGTGAATTAAGTGATAGATATAGTAACGATATTAGAAACAATTGTGATAAATAGTGAGTGAGAAGGTCGTGGTGTATTTGGATAGCTATGAAGACCAAACCAGAAATCGGAAAGAACGGCGATAGTGATACAGAAGTATGTATACTTGTTTACGGTATATTCGATTTGTGTTTATATTAGTATTCTTAAATCATATTAGTTTTTCATAATAAATATACCAATAGTCTCCCCGTTTTGTACTTTTGTCACAACTACATCATTTTTGCTTAATAGGATAATGTTACAATCAGTGTTTATATGGCTTCTAGAACTAGTTAATAAGCACTAAAATTTGCATAAATAGTTTCTTACTATGAGACTTAATCATGTTGCATATATTATTAAAACTGAACTACTTATTAACCAATAAGAGAAATAATTCACCAGTCTGTAAATTCAGTGTGGTGATTCTAAATTGGAACAGATTGTAACTTATCACACAGGGACTGAAAGATATCATTGTTTGTAAAGAACATACTGAAATTTTTCTTTCCTTTATTTATTCTTTATTTATTAGTAATGACTTGTTCTGTTATGCCTCATGCACTATACTGAGTTGTTTATTGGATTTCCTGCTAAATATTGCAATTGTGTCTCTCAATGTTACCTTAAAATACTGTGTAGATTTAACCAAAGACTGCTGATATTTAGCTTATCCTTCATCTTATGAAATCATACATACATACATATGCTCACGCCTATAAATCCCTAGAAGGGGTAGCCAGAACTAAGGAATTGGAAATTCCCCAGCCACGTTTGGAAATTTTAGTGGGGAAAAGATGGTAAACAAAGGTTTTCAGTGATGGGTCTCCAACCACATCGCCCAAAAATCCCTTAAAAGCTCCAAATCCGTTAGTCGCCTCTTACGTACACCCACCGGAAGAAATGGGGTAGTTTTATTCTATGCCGACACTACACAGCAATCTTATGAAATCAGCCTTCTTTTATTTATCAAGTATCAAATTGTCTCTTATATTATTTCTTAGTTGCTGGTAGGCTTGGTCTAAATGACCTGCCAAGTGTGTGTCAGAGGCTAGTACAGAAGGTTCAGTAGCATTATCAACAAGAATGGAAAAATATGTCTGTTGTATGGTAACCCCTAATCTAGACATGCAAAAGTGTGTTAAGCCAAGTAAAAGTGATGAACTGACGAGCCGCACCATGTGTAATATTACTATGGCTTATAAAATTTGGCTTATGTATTGAGACTTGCGCGATACATATGTGTTCTAAATTTCATATCAAATGGTTAGATATTAATGTCAAAAAGTCCTCATTTTTATCATTGACTGATTGACTGACAACCTATAGATCATAACTCTTACCCAGCTCCAGATGACCTAGAGAGTTAAAATTTAGTATGCAGATAGGTAATTAGATGAATACAAAGGAATAAATAAATAGATTACATTATGAATATATGGCTTCACATAAATACCTAATTAGTGCCTGTACCTAAATATAGATCTAAGAATCAGTAAGTAATCAAAACTCATGACAACTGGTCTTTATGTGGTAGGTATGTAGATTAACTATACATACATACATATACTCACGGCTATAAATCCCTAGAAGGGGTAGCCAGAGCTAAGGAATTAGAAATTCCTCAGCCACATTTGGAAAATTTAGTGGGGAAAGGATGGTAAAGTAAAGGTTGTTGGTGATGGGTCTCCAGCCGCATCGCCCAAAAATCCCTTAAAAGCCCCAATACCGTTAGTCGCCTCTTACGTACACCCATCGGTAGAAACGGGGTAGTGCTATTCTAAGCCGACACTACACGGCAAACAAACAGTAAATTAACTTAACATATTTATATTATTTTATCAATTACAGCCTTGGCAAGTTCTAAACCTACAAGTATTTGTTGGTTCTTATTTTATAATTCCGAAAATTTTGATTGTTAGTAAAGACTAGATCTCCATCATCGAACATAATAATTCATTAGTAGGTTTGTAAAAACTAGCCAAATGAGACCTTAGGCTACAATACATCATCTTATGTTATTAGTTTATCTACACTTCTACACTATCTAAACTAATATTATAAAGAGGAAAACTTTGTTTGTTTGATTGTAATGAATAGCCTCAAAATCTACTGGACCAATTTTGAAAATTATTTCACCATTCGAAAGCTTCATTATTCACAAGTAACATAGGCTATATTTTTTTTTGGAAAAAATAAGTTCAGAACCCTACGTCGTAAGCACGAGAAAAGTTACTTATTTTCCGTACGCTGTTTAAATGATAAAAGTAGTGAGGATAATATTAAAAACATATTTTTCTCATCTTATGACAGAGCATGACATATTTAGCGGGTCGGCTAAATATAGCAATTTGATGCCATCCATTAAGTGAATGTAAATGAATGTTTGACAGTATGAAGTCTGTTGGATCAGCTAGCAGTTTATATTAAGTTTCAGAACTAACCACTGAATGTGGCACCCGTTCAGATCTCACTTCTTTTGTTGTTGAAGTGAACAACCAAGGCATTTATCATAATATTGAACTTAGCTCTCATTCACATTTATGTTTTTGATTGGATTAATATATTGTGCTCTTAATTAATGGAGTAATTTTAAGGTAAAACCTGTCTTATTTTACAGAATATTCTAATTTAAGTACCTCACTTTTGAGGCTATCATATTTGATAATCATTTGTCATATCAAAGCCTCTTTAAGTAATTATCTTAGCCCACTTGTTAGTATTTGTTTGTTGCAAGGAAAAATAATAGATGGACAGACTTAAGAAAACAAAAATGGCTAAGTAGTACGGTCCCATATAAACTTAAAAAAAATATTACATATCACTAGCTTATTTCTTTCCGTAAGTGTTTGTTAAATGCAACTAAGGGTATTGGGGTTGTTTAAGTACTTTTTGTCACTAACAACCTTTATATTACAATCTTTTTACCACTCAACTTACAAAAATGACTGAGAATTAGTCTAGGGAGCAAATCTGATTGACTGAATTAGAATCAACGCACAGCCATAACTTTTTCACATAGAAACTTTTGTGCAGGGTTGTTTTTTATTACGTAACTAAGGACTAAGTAGGACATTTCAGGAAGTATACTCCTAAGTACATGTAAAGTATGTTACTGTATGTGAAAGGAATTTGATGAAATTAAGTAGGTTATTAAATATAGATTATGTATAAGGTACTTTCGACACTTGGCAAATTAAAGATATCATTAATAAACTCATAGAATTACAAGTATTTGTCGCGCAGACGAAGTTGCGCCGGTCAACTAGTGTGTGTATATTACAGGTATTGATATACTCACGGCAATTAATCCTAAAAGGGGTGGCCTTGTGATTGTTAGGTGGGAAAAATACATACATACATAGTTATACTCACGGCTATAAATCCCTTAACGGGATAGCCAGAGCTTTGGAATGAAAAATTCCTCAGCCACTTTTGGAAGTTGATTGGGGAAAAGATGGTAATAATAAATGTTTTTGGTGACGGGTCTCCAACCACATCGCCCAAAAATCACTTAATAAGCCCTTATACCCTTAGTCGCCTCTTACGATCACCCGCGGGTAAAAATGGGGTAGTGTTATTCTAAGCCGACACTACACGGCTAGGGAAAAATATTGTGAAATAATAATTGAAAACCCAAATACTTCATAGTTACCTCTTACGACACACACCTACAGGGTTAAAGCTAGTCTTCATTGTAATATCTTAAAAAATATAAAAATTGGTTGACTTATAATAAATCAAAAAGAAAAAAAAGACGGAAAAAATCTGGCGAGTGATAGTCTCTGCCTACCCCAATGGAACTAATGGCGTGAGTAGAGTAGTAGAGTATGTAATTATGTGTAAAAAAAGGAGAAAAATGTCATGCTCATAAGCTTTTAAAATAAATTGCAGATAAGGAAGCTGTTATTTGAGCAGATGCAATTCTTTGTAAATCTGCCTATAATTGCAGTTCCCATTATTAGAAATAGACACAATTATAACTAGTGGTTTAACTCGTGTCAATTGCTCATGGTTTTTCCTCGTAGCAGGTATTCTTGTTGCATGATATTTCTATACATCTTCACGACAGCATTGGTTGAGGTCGGAGATAAAACCTTCGAGAATTTTATATTATTAATACATACAAAATAATTTTTTTGAGGTTCTCGCCTCATATTTAACCAAAAAATGCTAAGCATCTCTCTGTACTCTGTAGGGCAGGAAAAACCGTGTTTTAATCTTAAAAAAATATCTACAACGTCGGTTTATGGACACTAATATTACGTGATAAAGTGTAAAGAAAATTAAAATGATGATAATTCGAATATGTAACAACTAAAGTTTTTGCCGACGCCCGTGGCCTATTAATTCTTTCTGGAGTCAGAGTTCGCTGGTTAGCATTCCGCTGAGGACAAAATTTTGATGATTTATATGAATAATTATTATAATTTTGATGATTAACATGAATTATATTGATTATTGTTTATTAGTGATTTATAGATGTAATTTATATGTGCATTAAAGCATTAAATATTATAAAGGTATGTTACAATCCCATACCACAAGTCCATACATTTATTTTCTTTGGACCTTACTTGATCCTTGTAATATGTATTATTCTTCAATGAAGAACCACGAAAGTACATATTTATAAAGTCACTGTTATACCCATCGTTGAATCCAATAAATAATTGAGTATGAGTTTTTATGTATTTGGATTTTTGCACAGCGTCATCAGCCTATCATATCCTGTCGCTCTTGGAACATATATTTTTATCGTATTTGCGTCCACTCTTTGATATAAGATGTTATCATGCCAACTGAAGTCGCAGTTATAGTGCGGGGTTCAGCATTTTGCTGATAATTATGGTTTTACATTTAAGTAATACATATTTGATGTTGGCCACCTTGATTCCTTGAGTGTGTAAAGAAATCTAGACAAAGTCGTGCCAAGTCTACGGTTGTTGGTGGTCTACAGAATGTTTTTGGTGGGACACATTTAAAATTTTACGTGTTTTGATCATTATAAAAATTAAATTTCTTACGACCGGAATTGAGTATTCCAGCTGAGAACAACTTAAGTATCGTTCTGTCGCATTGAAATCCTAACAACTGAATGATACAAAACGATACTTAAGTCGTTCTCAGCTTGAATACTCAATTCAGAAATCGGGCGTTACAGTTGTAGATTATAATAGAAAAGATATTTTTTAAAACCGATTTATTTGTTTATGAGTCGTATCGTATTCTTGCAGACTAAATTAAATCTCTCCTCTGTATATCAAGTATGTATATGTATATTGTAAAATCTAAATTTATTATCGGCCACGTTACTTGTGTCAGTTCAAAATCCGTGCATTTAAATTTATCAGTGCCGCCAGCTACCACGGTGGTAGTTAATTTCTGTCATCCCGCTCTGGGTGAGATCAATAAAGCCTTATCAAATCACCCTATACAGATCAGGTTTCAGCATCCGGTTAGGACATATTGTTTTGAGTTGTGATGATGAGATATCGTTAAAACTTTTTCTAGCTAACAATCTAAGCTATATAATTTAAATCTTTTTGTTCATGAAAACCTCATGTGGGGATTATTCTTTATTTATTAATCTAAGCTATATTTTTGTGACATTGGTTCTAACGTTCACGTCGTATATCCCCGAAAGGGTGGCAGAGATACTAATACTTCTGAACATAACGTGAAATTGTCAAGTGGTGTTCAGAGTACCCACAATTTGCTTGGACAGTGTACTCACGTGATAGGGGACAGGCCTATCGCCGCATTGTACGAAACTGACTTGACGTGACTTAGTATAACTCAGCCATGTGGGTTTCCTTACGATGTTTTTCCTCACAGCTATCAACCATAGTAAATTAACCACACATATGTTTTGACTATGGTGACATTGGTATCGGCTATAATATGTGTTTTTGGCCAAACGTTGTTTAATTTACCCTATTTTTTAATATCGCAACTCTTTTTCTCATAATTATTTATACAGGCCTACTCACGCCATTAATTCCAATTGGGGTTGGTAGAGACTATCCCCCAGCACTTTGTACGATCCTGTCAAACTTCTCGAGCTTAATTTTCATTCATAATCTTTTTTATTAACGCCTCTTATATCCCCTTTGAAATGTCACGTGTGAGGGTAGAGCGGGGTGTGTCATGCATGACCATAGCAAGTCGTGAACAAAGTCTCTTCTTGCCACCCTATTGGAATTAATGAGGTGAGTGTAAAAAACAATACAATAATAGTTAATTATTGTTTTTTAAATGGCGACTATTTTTTAAATCAATTTGTTTTGCTTGAATACTCATTATAATTATGCTATAGCGCAATAAATAGTGGGAGAATTTAAAACGTAGACATAAACTTACTTCGCAGAATATGTTATCTGTAAGTCACGTGACACCGGAGGTAAAGTTGTGTGCACCTCTTGTCTAATGACGCAAATAACATTGCAAATTGTATCTCTTGAGATCTACGGATAATTTTAAACTTTCAAACTTTCACGCACTATATCGGCTTATTCCTTTTATCCACCCTAAAAAATCCTCCCTAAGTCGGATATTCGGAAACGCGTGTCCGCCTATCCACCCTGAACGGGGTGGATATTCGGAATGCATATAATATGTTTCTTCCGATTTTTTACCCCAAGTACAGTAATTTACAGAAACATACACAACACAAAATGGGTCCAAGGAACATCGTGAACATTAAAATACTTAAGATAAACATACCCACTTTCTTACTTACAGTTTGAATAAAAATATCTTACAAACTTAGGGTCTTTTTTCTGTAAATGATTGTACGTAGGCAGGGTAGAAAATCGGAAGAACCATATTATATGCATTCCGGATATCCACCCCGTTCAGGGTGGATAGACGGACACGCGTTTCCGAATATCCGCCTTAGGGAGGATTTTCTAGGGTGGATAAACGGAATAAGCCACTATATCCCCGAAAGGGTGGCTGAGGTACTAATAGAACATCACATCAGAATACCAACCACGTTTAACAAAGACAGTGTAATCATGTGCTCATCGCCGCTTTGTACGAATACACTGTCACATTACTAAGTACACCTATGACATTCGGGTTTCTTCACTAAGTCTAAGTCACTAAGCTTGATAACAATAAGCCTCCTATGGCTTTAGAAAAGTCGGTTATGGTGGTGGAACTGCAGCCACATAGTCCAAACAGTCACAAACCATCGAAATTTGAAAAATCATAAACATAACATAAACATAACATAAACGTTCACGCCGAATATCCCCGAAGGGGTTGGCAGAGGTACTAATACTTCTGAACATCACGTGACTTTGTCATCTGGTGTTCAGAGTACCCACGTTTTGCATGGACAGTGTACTCAAGTGATAGAAGGCAGGCCTATCGCCGTTTTGTACAAATACACTGTCACATGACTAAGTACAACTCAGCCATGTGGGTTTCCTCACGATGTTTTCCCTCACCGTTAGCAACCATGATAAATTAACCACACATATGTCTTTAGAAAAGACAAATTGGTGTAGGCCCGACCCAGGATTTGAACACTAGTCGTTTGCACGAAAACCGAGTGTTCTACCCACTGGGCTATCACGGTTGCTTTGAAAAATCACAAAATAATAACCCAGTGAAAAACGACAGCCCAATCAAAAAGGGCATTTAAGAGGGTTTTATTTGAATTAAGTCCACTATCATTCGATATTTTGCCTGAACCTAGACTATTGGATCTTGAAACGTTCACGGTGGTGGCCCTCCGCTAACAATACTATTCCCATTGGCTCCGTTGGAATTGAAAGTTTTACATACATACATACATACATATTCTCACGCCGTTAGTTCCCATTGGGGTAGGCAGAGACTATCGATCGCCACCTTGTACGATCCTGGCAAACCTCTCTGGCTTCGTTTACATCCATCAATCTTTTCATACATGCTCTTTTATTCTTCATACTGCGGACACCTGCCTTTTTGAGCACATTTTCTATTTGATCCAAATGTGTCCTCCGAGGTCGTCCTCTACTAACATTACCTTCCACATTGGCTCTATATATCTCTTTCACCAATTTACTGTCATCCATCCTCTCTATAAAGTTTTAGTTTGATATTAAATTGTTATTGCCATAAAAAGTTGTTTCGTTACCATATAAAACGAAGGAAATAAAACTTATTATTATTAATCTGTTTCTTTATTAAAGAAAAAATACCACAGGACATTTTGAATCTGCTGAGACTATACTAGTAGCAATTCACAAGTCTTTAGTGCATGTCGTAGATTATGTAAATGAAAATCAATATAATTTCATCCTGAAATTCAGCTATATTTGTTGTAGTTGAAAACATCCGTTAATTTAGATGTAATAGCAGTTATTTGAACGCTACATTGCATAATAGTATCAAAGTATCGCAATGATCGGGGGTCGCTGACCTCGCGTGCTTGTATTTGTATTTACTAACAACGTTGGGTATGGTTGCTGATGCAGCACTGGTTCATAGTGCAGTGTGAGGTTGGCTGGTGGTGGTGGTGGTGAGACTCGGTGGCGCTTTCGGTTTATCAGATGACATATACGAGACGAAACTAGAGTTTTTGCTAACTAATTGCGAAACAATTTACCCACATCCTGTATATGTAATGTAGTCAAATGTCTAACCTAAAATCATATTCATAATTCTAAAAAGGAGAAGTTAGAGTTTCAGCATCCACAAAACCACGTTTGAAAGTTAAAGGTTAAATTTGTGAAATGATGAATTTCCAATGTCTAATGATGTGGTGGTGATGGGTTTCCAGTTGAGTTGCCCAAAAAGGCATTTAAAGCCCGAACCGTTATACCCATACGACTCCCACTATCCACACGATTTAGTACTCAAAATGATATGTAGGGTACATATACATTAAAATCTAGATGTTGCCCATGTCAGAGATCCAAAATTCCAAATTATTTATTGTTGCATAGAGGAAAGCTATCCGTTTTATGTCAAAATCAAAGTATTCGTAGAAACTTTACATACATACATATACTCACATCTATAAATCCCTAAAAGGGGTAGCCAGAGCTAAGGAATTAGAAATTCCTCAGCCACTTTTGGAAGTTGCATGGGCAAAAGATGGTAAAATAAAGTTTGTTGGTGATGGGTTTCCAACCGCATCGCCCAAAAAATCCTTAAAAGACCCAATACCGTTAGTCGCCTCTAACGTACACCCACCGGAAGAATTGGGGTAGTGCTATTCTAAGCCGACACTACACAGCAAACTTTATCGTAGAAACTTTATTTTTTATATATGATGTCAGATCCTCTGCCAATATATAACACAATCGAAAACGAAACGAAAGTTCAGTAAAATTGTTGACAGGCATAATGTAAACATAAACACATTAAGTCAATAGTAGAATATTAGTGTAGACCTATATAATGCACGTGTCATATTTCACGTATCACGCAACCGTGACGGAGCTAGGTCAAGAACGGGACGGACATGAGGAAATTATAATAAAACCAAGCTCTACTAAGAAAAACCTTTTAAAAGAACCTCTTGATTTGAACCTGCTACCTATAGGAAATCTAATGAAAATATGTAGATTTGTAGACACAGATAGATAGATAGATCAATAGACACTGAATCAGGAAACAATAAAGACAATTTTAGAAAACTAAATAGTAATCGGCTCAATTTAAAGAAGAAATTACTGATGAATACATACGATACAGTGATAGCAGGCATAAACCAAATAACAGTTATGCTTCTATTGTACTAATTTCACCCCTACCTACTTATAACCACTTCTGTCACCCTATTAACACGTTCACTGTCCCATGACCCATCTGGTGGGTCACGACAATTTATAGTGACAAGTTCGTGACTCCCCTTTTGGGTCATTGGTCACATACAACTTGATACATCGTTTTTCAGCTTGAACTTGTCAATAGAGATCTGTATTAACTGTGGACGTATGAACGGAAAATAACACATACAATACATTAAAAACAATCTAGGTTTTTTTATTTTTTTGGGGCAATAAAACAAAAATCTAAACTAGCTTGGTTAATTTTTTATTTTTACTCAAATAAAAAAAAAACTTATATATAAATACGAATAATAACACAATTATTTATGGGATTGTTCGAAGCAAAAGTAGCAATAGCCTTTTTTACAGGTCTTGCACTGTTGATGTACCTTCTTAGCCTTGATTCTTGCAGAGGAAGTGGAATGACCTTCGTCAAGCAATCTTTTGTAGCATCCAACGCATCGTTTTCTAATTGCTTTTTTACCAGAATATTTTGGCAGATCTATCAAAAAATGTTGCGAAGAACTTGAGGATCTGGAAGGTCCAGGTTGAGCAGGCGATCGTGGACTGGACCTTGGTGGTAGTCGCACCTGTTGTGATACCGTTGCAATTTCTGGTACATCTAAAAGTGACTTTATTATTTGCTCGTAGGCTGATAAAATTGTACATTTATCTTTCTTCTGGGGATGAAATTCGTTATAAATAATCATAGAATTTACGATGGAAATGGACAACAAATCGATCGCAATCTTCTTATACCAAATTACAGGTTTCCTAATTGGACTATTGTAGCTAGCAAGTTGGTCAGCTAAGTCAATTCCTTTTTTTCCTTTGTTGTAATCTAGTACCATACGAGGTTTCAATTTGGGATTTCTTCCACCACTCATAGCCATCTCCTTTCCATGACATGTTGAAAGCATTGTTACATCACGTTTATCATGCCACTTGAGAACTGTAACTTTGTTTCTTTGTTGCACGGATATTTCTCCAGCACGCAACGGAGCCTGAATAACTTCTTTAGGAAGTCCTCTTCTTTTTTTATTGACTGTACCCAATAAATCGGTTTTACGATTTTTTAAGAATTCTGCCAGTGGAATACTTGTGTAAAAATTATCTGTAACCATCAGTCGCCCCTCATCAAGATATTCTTCAGCTAATTTTATTACAATGCTTCCAGAGGTATCAAGGCCATAAACTTGCTCGCTTTCACCGTAATATATCTGGTATCCTAAAGTATAACCGTCAGCTGTACACAGCTTGTAAATCTTTATGCCATACTTGTGTGCTTTGGATGGTATATACTGTCTGAAAAGAAGCCTTCCACGAAAACTGACCATGGATTCGTCCACCACAAGAACTTCGTCTGCAGTATAAATATTTCTGATGTTGCCCAAAACCATATTTAGGAATGGTCTTATTTTGTAAATCCTATCTCCAGCAATATTAGGTAACAAATTGTCTGCAAAGTGCCAACAACGCAACAACAACACAAATCTGTTGTATGACATACCTATCTGATGAAGAAGGGGGTGATGATACAGAATATCAGATTTCCAGTAGCTTTCTAATGTAGTATATCAAACCAGTCAAAAGGATTGGAATTGTGCTATTTTCGTAGAGAGTTTGTTTATACATAACTCAATAATCTGCAAACATTTCAAGAGTCTACCTGTTGCGTTATCAACATCGAACAAAAATATATATTTGGCTTATGGAATTATAATTAATTTTATTCCATTTTTTGTAACAGCGGCAATAGAAATATAGAGACAGTCAGCCAGTGAGGCCCTAGTAACAGGGTCCCGTTTTAACTTTTTTGTAGGAAACCGTAAACAGTAGCTAAAATCAAACTTCTAAGTAACTTTTGGTTTGTTACCTTGAACTTTTAAAGAAAAGTGTCTTGAGGAGTTTTGTACGGATTTTACCAAAATACAACGTTTAAAGCCAATTATTTTAAATGTAATACACCTGTGTAGCGTCGAATTACAATAACACTAGCCTATGTTTTCACGTGGGATGGGCGACTATGGGGTCAGTGAATCTCAAGGTTCAAAATAGGCTGCGAAATTTCTAATTTTGCAGCTCTGGCTACCCTGGATTTCATGTATATATGTATGCTATTCAAATAAACACAACGTTCCCTGCAAATCGACTACCTCCGTGGCCGAGTGGATAGGTGACTAGTTTCTCGGTCCGGAGGTTACGGGTTCGATCCCCGCTGAGAGCTACATATATCTAATGAGCATAAAATGATTGTTTCTTAGTCTTGGATGTTATTTATATGTGTATTATATAATATTAAATATATCGTTGAGTTAGTATCCCACAATACAATACAAGTTCTACTTCGGGGCTAACTTGATCGTAGTATATGTCCGTATATTTGTTTAAATTTCAATATACCACGTTTAGCTCAGTGGAAACAGATAGGATATCTCCATGTAAATAGCTGAGCGGCAGAAGTAGGTAAAACAAATGGTTTGATAAGTTGAACGCAGTGCGCGAGGCGCGAGCACAGTACGGTTCCGACGACCAGTACTCCGCCGCAGCCTGAACGCGTCACATTAACATACTCGTCAATCGGAATAGTGTGGAATTTCTAAACCGAGAAAGTGATCAAGAATTCGCCGGTCCGCTAATTGGTGATAAGTAAAAGTGTTTTGGGTTAGCATTTTACGCTTGTCATTTGAACTTTTTAAAATTTGTTTTCGTAAACGCATCGCGTAGTGTCAAATAAACCATAAGTGGTGTAGTTTGTAGTGTTTAAAAACTATGTGTTGTTAAACGAGCTGTTAATAAGTGAAGGTGTAAGATGCTGCTATCAGCCGCATCAGCTAATCTGGCGAACGGAACTTACCACTCGTTTCTGAAAACACAGCGGAATGTGCCTGCTGCATATTTGGTGAGCTAATGTTTGGTTGTGTAGTGTCGGCCCGAGCTAGCATTACCCCTTCTTTTTCCGTGAGCTTTGTAGAAGGCGACTAAGAGGCTTGGGGCTTTTGAAATGTTTTGTTTGTAGATATCACTACCCCGTTTCTACCGATGGGTGTACGTAAGAGGCGACTAACGGTATTGGGGCTTTTAAGGGATTTTTGGGCGATGCGGTTGAAGACCCATCACCAACAACCTTTATTCTTACCATCTTTTCCCCACTCACATTTCCAAAAGTGGCTGAGGAATTTCTAATTCCTTAGCTCTGCCTACCCCTTCTAGGGATTTACAGCCGTGAGTATATGTATGTATGTTGTTTGTAGATGACATGATACCCATCACCAAAGGAAACTGATTGATGATTGAACTCAACTTGATGACATCTAAGCTCTACCTACCCCTTTTATGGAATTATAGAAGTGAGCTAGATCGCAAATATCTGTCATGAAATATGATACAGTCATATAAAGAAATTTCTCAAGAATCGCACAAAGTTGCATACCTATCCTTCTGAAATATGATTACTTCTGACAAGACAGTCTACGTACTATTAGTGAGACCGTATTGTTATTTGTCCTTCCTTCGCGCTGACACGCTCGGATTCATCGCAGTGATTTCAACGTGTTTGATTCGTTTATATGCAGTTTTTATTTTGCAATATCATCATTGTAGCTCATATATGTATCTACTGAGGGGCCCGATTCTGCCTTAGTTTGGGTGATTAGACCGTCTAAGCGTAGTGGGCATTAGTTGACTTACCATTAGCGAAGAGTTATAAAATCTTCTATTTAGACACTAGTCGAACCAAACTAGGATAAATGTCAAACATTTAATTCTTATTACTCGCGAGGATAAATCCTGTGCCTCCGATTCATGAGCTGAATAGTACAGTTAGGTCACGAAAGCATCTTTTAAAAATGTTAAATTATATATTTTACGACGACATGATAGTCCAGTGGGTAGAATACCCGCCCGAAAACAGAAGGGCGTGAGTTCCAATCCTGGGTCGGGCCTACACCAATTTGTCTTTTCTAAAGTCATATGTGTGGTTAATTTATCATAGTTGTTAACGGTGAGGGAAAACATCGTGAGGAAACCCACATGGCTGAGTTGTACTTACTCATGTGACAGTGTATTCGTACAAAACGGCGATAGGCCTGCCCCCTATCACGTGAGTACACTGTCCAAGCAAAACGTGGGTACCTTCTCTGGACACTAGATGGCGCTGCCATGTGAGTTCAGAAGTATTGGTACCTCTGCCAACCCCTTCGGGGATAAACGGCGTGAACGTTTATGTTATGTTATATACTTTTACCTTTTACCCCGGCTTTCTCCTCTTCCAAGTTGATCTATTATTTTCTACTATTTCATTCTAGTGTTTTCCCACCAATTTAAAAGTTAAGATTGTCTAAAAATTGGTTTTCATAATTGCTGCCGTAAGTAAACAATAAAAATACTCTTTACTCGGCAAAGTGCTCCCAAGATGGTCCCATTTAATTTTGACCGGGTTTGGATGCGCGCTCATAAAAAATATTTTAAAAGTGCGAGTATATCACTATTACCATTCGAATTTGTCAAATTCGGTATGCAAAGTTTTTTTTGGTATTTATTAAATATTTTTATTCGATAGCAAACACGAAAATATCTGATTTGAATATTTTTCATTTTAAATGAGTTATTGCAAAGTTATGATTTTTTAACTTTTGTACTTAATGACGTCATCGATCGAAAATATCACGTAGCGACATGAAAATAAAGCGAAATGTTTAGTAAAATGTTGCTAATTGCAAAATATTTCACGAATTTGTGATCCCAAATGAAATTATTACTATATTATACTAAACAAACCTATGATTTTCGATATTTTATTAATAAACTGCAAGAACGAATGTCTTTGACATAACGCTGAAGGTCAAATACTGCTACAGTTTTTTGCTAAAATAACGGTCATCTTAGCTTTGTTTGATTTATTTTCAAGAAAATATGTTTTAAAAACATGATATCTCGAAATGGTTTCGTAATCAGCACCACTTTTGTAAAACTTTGCATACCGAATTGGCTGCAATTTCAATGTCTTGTAATTCTTGATTAAGTTAATAGAAAAATGTATGAAACAATATCAATAATTATTCCTTTGGGGCTAAAATTTAAATTCGACAGTTATTCCATATAATGTTCCACTAAGTTAAAACTGATAATTTCCTATTAACGCTACGGCACGTACGATACACAAACAGTGCAAATAACGTCGCACTTCGTTTGCATTGCTTTGAAAATGAGAGTTATGTTATTATTTATGTAATACATGTAATGTACTAGCGATCCGATCCGGCTTTGCACGTGTAGCCTACGAATGAATACTTTTATTTGCGAGTATATTAAGCAATCAAATACCAATTATATACTCCAAGTTTCTTATTAGCTATTCTCAAGCCATCAATTTGTGATATTATTAAAATTTAACATGCATACATACAGACATATACTAATGGCTATAAATCCCTAGAAGGGGTAGCCAGAGCTAAGGAATTAGAAATTCCGCAGCCATTTTTGGAATTTAAGTGGGGAAAGAACGTTTTTTATCTGTTTTCAACGTTTCCTTGCGCGACCGCCCTCTTATCAACACCATCTACATATTTAACTATACTATCATTTTTAGCTTCGAAAAGTGGCTGAAGAAATGTTGGTTCTGAAGCTCTGACTACAACTTTCTGGGATTTATTTATTTATTATATAAGGATTATCAACAGCAACACATATTATATAGTAAGTTGAAACAGTACAGTAAATAGGGCCAATAACAGATGATCAATAGTTAAAACAAAATACACACACAGTTAATTCAAAAGAAAAAAACAAACTAAACTATCTAAAGACAAAATGAATAACAACAGAAAAAGAAAAGAAAAAAAAATTATATATGTAAAAATGCTAAACAATTGAGAAAAAAATAAAATTTAATAGTAATGATAATTGATGATTACGGATTACGGCTGTGAATAGGTTATGTGTGCGTTATTTTAATTCAACAAACTAATCGCCTTTTCAACGAATTGATTGCAAAACGACATGGGAATGAGAAGACAAGATAAAATTTTATTTGATGGAGACTAAAACACATACGTCGTGAATTTTACTTTGAATCCAATTAGATGTAGCAGACTTTGAGTTAGGCGCTTGTTATTTTCATTATCATTCGAGGGTTACACCCGATTTCTGAATTGAGTATTCCAGCTGAGAACAACTTAAGTATCGTTATGTCGCATTGAAATCTTAACAACTGAATGAGACAAAACGATACTTAACTCGTTCTCAGCTTGAATACTCAATTCAGAAATCGGGCGTTACGCGACTAACCCATAAGATAGAGAACTATACGAATTTATGTATTAAGTGACACGGCCACCGCTCGACATAAAGTTCATATGATAATTAATTAGATTTATGAAGAGCAGTGATAAATAACTGTATATTTACGTCGGTACGGTACTCCGCTGCCCACCGCCCGCCGCATTATGCCCGAAACGGTAAAATAAACGATATGCGTCTACATTTTATTAATTTCTTGTGAAGTGAGCTACTCGCGTGACGTCACACGCTTGTGCGAACCTGTATTTTGCAAAAATATTTGGATTAGAAATAATACTTATATGAATATTATATTGTATACGCCGTGTAGTGTCGGCTTAGAATAGCAATACCCCGTTTCTACCGATGGGTGTACGTAAGAGGCGACTAACGGTATTGGGGCTTTTAAGGGATTTTCAGGCGATGCGGTTGGAGACCCATCACCAACAACCTTTACTTTACCATCTTTTCCTTACTCAATTTTCCAAAAGTGGCTGAGGAATTTCTTATTCCTTAGCTCTGGCTACCCCTTCTAGGGATTGATATCCGTGAGTATGTACTTATATTTAATGTCAAACTTTATTGGAAATGAATAAGGAAAGTTTAGAAAATGATTTAACAAAGTAAAGAGTGACAGTGCAGTTTACCGACTGATTGCGCATAAGTACATTGTCTCACTTACAGTAATGTCTCCAACAACGTCTTACATGGTTACTACGAGCTAGTCGCATGTTACATAAATTCACTTAATGGGCTTCGAAATAATGGACTATGACTATGAGCCTTTAATTTCTTGTATTTAAATTTAAACAAAACTTTGCTAATCAAAATAAAAGGAACAACATACATACATATACTCACGGCTATAAATCCCTAGATGGGGTAGCCAGAGCTAAGGAATGAGAAATTCCTCAGCCACCTTTGGAAAGTTGAGTGGGGAAAAGATGGTAAAATAAAGGTTGTTGGTGATGGGTCTCCAACCGCATCGCCCAATAAAGGAACGAAACCCTAAATTATATGATTTGGCTGAAGGTTCAAAATGATGGAAGGCTACTGTGATGTAGTGTGAGGAACTGTCTAGGCTCTGTGTCATAGCCATGGCTAGTTAGCTGAGCTTTGAAGACCCCGGATTAATCTGAATTTATATAAATTTTATTGAATTGTTTTCCAAACTTATTCACTTATTATTATATTATCTTCGTTCAACAAGTAAGAACTAAATTTCTTAATTTAATTAAACTAATAATTTTGGTCATCAGGGCGTCAGTTTAGTTAGTTTGGCATCACTCACTGTGACAATTTATATAGCTAATTTGATAAATAAAAAACA
>CAUYWD010000063.1:0-22447 GCA_963576735.1 Bedellia somnulentella
GTAAATTATGGATGAAATATTATGTACAAAAAGAAGAGATACGTTATAAACTTCTAGCGTACTATTTGAAAATATATCGTTATATATACGGACATATTTTACACAGATCAAGTTAACTTAAATATAACTTGTATGATAGAATACTAATTCAACGATAAATTTTATATTATACAATACACATATAAAACACATCTAGAACTAGAAAAAAACATTTATATGATAAGCATAAATGTTGCTCTCAACGAGAATCTGGCAACCTCCGGACGGAGAAGCTAATCACCAATACACTCGGCCACGGACGTCGCCAATATAGACATGCATTGTTTTTTTCAGTCATATTTTGGAAGCAAGTCAAGCTTGCGAAGGGGACATCAATATACACACTAATTATTATTGTTTAAAGGAGCAGCATATATATAGGGACCCGCACTGGGGAGGGATCATCATTATAGTCGTACCCAATGATATATACAAAAAAAGGAGCTAGCGTCCTGTGTGGGATGTTTTGTGGTAACTTAAGAGAGACAACCAGGCGGACAGCCGGCGCCAGCGCGTATTATTGGGGGGATATAGACAAACGTAATAATTGTGTGTTTCAATTAATTTTGTTTCGGTATGCGAAAATTTTGGAAATGTGAAGATTATGTTCATTAACAAAAGATGCTGTAAACTTTACAAAGATAAATAATTAAATACTATATATTCGTATTTAAAACAAATGACTTACGAAAGAACTGAAACCCTGCTCCTCACCCAAAAATAACCTCGTATTAAGAATGAATAATATAAGAAGGTTGCACTTATTATTTTCCATATATATACTGTATTTAATATTAAATGTTTGTCTTAAATTTTGGTTTTCTATACTTTACGAGATTCTCTGGATTGATTCTTGGATTTTTATTGATGTAGACCTGTAACTATTGTTGATTCAAAGATTTACTTTTTTTCTATGTATTTTGGCAATAGGTGTTATTTTACATGGTTGTATTTTATAAAATCAAATTAATTCAGAAACTAATAGTAATAGTAGTACTGTCTTTTCCACCTTGATACGACCACTCGATTCTAAATTTCTTGTTTTTTGTGAATTCCCGAGTAGTTAAAAGTGGAAATGTATATTCTGTATTTTATTAATTTAAGAGCCGAGTGCTAAAAAGTGTATTGAATTGTATATGCTAAACACCGGGCTTATTGTGTTAAAGCTCAGTGAGTTGATGCCTATAGCTCAGACCTAGGTTTATTATAGGCGTCAAGTGCGTATTTTATGTCAAATAGCCTTGAATGAAACTGTTAGTATATATTAAGATATACAGGATGATTACGGGGTCGTGGAGCAAGAAAGAAGCATTTAACTTACTTTCTCCTAAGCATCACGATAGGTTAGGACTAACAGTACACCAGCGACTTATTTAAGTTTACAAAAAAAAACTGAGACTATTCGAGATCATGGTCACCCCACTATTTCCCAAATATGACGATATTGATAGACAGATAAGAAATTTCTTCGATACCTACTGCGATTACGTCCATTACTTTGTTGTATTTATAGGGCAAAACGAATAAAAATTTAAACTTTATTCACAAAAACAACGCTAAACGTACTTCAAAAGTTGTTCAAAATGTGAACCCTGTTCCTGCTCGCACAATGGGTACGGCGGAGGCATAATTAATTTATTTTATTTTAAATCTTTGTTTCGTTATTATTTATTGTTATCGTTTATTGACTTTGACGTGTTGTCACATTATTACTCATAAATTATTAAGTATTCTAACAAAGAGTTGGTTTTCTAAAAAGGTGTAATATAAAAAGTAGGGTGACCACGCATATTGAGTCAGTAAATAAAAATAAGTAAATAACGAATTATCTTTGTTTCAATTAAAATAAATACAGGTAGCATCGCAATCATTTACTGAGTCAGAAAAAAATGGTTGGGATCACGACCCCGAAATCACCCTGTATAATGTAGATATGACAAAACAAATTGTATTAGGCTCTTTTTGAAATAAAAATTTATTATTATATTATTATTATTATTATTCAATCTGATCTTCAAAATCTTTCCAACTATTGCTCTAAAAAATTATAAAGTAAAGTTGTATACAATATTTTCATCATCGATCGGACGCCTGTCTAACAGCAAATTCCCTATTTGATCTAAATGTATCCTCCGCGATCGTCCTCTACTGACATTACCATCCACATTCGCTCCATATACCTCTTAATAATTTGCTTGCATCCATAGTCTCTATACACCCAAACCATATAAATTCATAAAAGGTTTTGGAATACAAAACGCGATATTACAAAATAAAAGTATTACATATAAATACATACCGTATACAAATCAGGCGCCCGCTGTTGGTATTTCGCTTTCGCTCGTTCTATTTGCTCGCACGGTACAGGCTGACATTCTAGCAGAGCCTGTAAAATTATTAATGTATTAAATAATAAAAGAAGAAGAATGTGTAGTGTCGGCTTAGAATAGCACTACCCCATTTCTTCCGTATGTCACACCCAGTACGTAAGAGGCGACTAACGAGGCTTTTAAAGGATTTTTGTGCGATTCGGTTGGAGACCCATCACCAACAACCTTTATTTTACCATCTTTTCCCCACTAAAATTTCCAAAAGTGGCAGAGGAATTTTTAATTCCCTAGCTCTGGCTACCCCTTTTAGGGAACTATAGCCGTGAGTATATGTATGTTTGTATGTATGTGAGAAGAATGTTTTTTTCGTAATTCATTAAAAACAATTGTTCAATACACGTAATACTCTGTTGTTCTCATTTTGGAACTGTTATTTTGGTAGAGGTTTTAACGTTTGCCTTTATATATGAGTTTCTTACGGTTTCTTCTCACAACAATACACTTTCAGAATGGAAAGTATTGTTAGATTAAATGCCTAAGTTATTTGTAGCATTTATAAAATCGAGTTTTTTTTTTAATTTGAAGTAAATTATTTTTATATTTTATATGCTGTGTAGTGTCGGCTTAGAATAGCACTACCCCATTTCTTCCGTTGGGTGTACGTAAAAGGCGACTAACGGTATCGGGGCTATTAAGGGATTTTTGGGCGATACGGTTGGAGACCCATCATCAACAACCTTTATCTCACCATCTTTTCCCCACTCAACTTTCCAAATGTGGCTTAGGAATTTTTAATACCTTAGCTCTGGCTACCCCTTCTTGGGATTTATAGTCGTGAGTATATGTATGTATGTATGTATATTTTATGCTTTCTGTTAGGCATTGCCAAAAATTTAACCTTAACATTCATTTTCTAATAGATTTTCAATCGGTGATTTAAACACCACACTTATATCATAAGTTAATTATATACACAAATAAATAACAGCCGACATCCCGTGAAAAGCCATGACATGCCATGAGAAAGCCATGCATAACCGAATAGATAGTTGTCTCACCTCCCGACAAAAATTAAAAGATCAGCAATTCGGCTTTCGTAAGCACATAGATGTTACATTAGCAGCCTTTACATTGATGCATAATGTGATTCAGGCACTCGATAGAGGCTCTATAGCCTACAACTGGATATCAATGGTTCTACAACTGCATATGACCAAGGCCTTCGACCTCGTTTGCCATAAAACACTTTTTGACGTACTTGCGAGCTTAGGTTTTCGTGGTAATTCTAAATTTGTTTATCTCTTACCTCAAAGATTGGGAACAAATGGTATCATTAGTTCATAAGGGCAAGAGTTACTAATCTACAATTACAAAAAAAACCATATGGTGTGCCCCAAGGCAGCATATTGAGACCGCTTTTGTTCTTAATTTATATTGTTGTTGTAGATGGTATAAAATGTAAAAGCATATTATATGCAGATGATACCACACTTGTTTTAAACTCAGATGACCCCATCGAACTAGAAGATGAAGCAAAGAATAATTCTTCAACGTGTAAAAATTTAAAGCTCGACATGAATATAACGATTTACATACAATTACAAACTCTAAATAATGATCCAATACATATCAATATAGAATGTGACAACATTAAAATAAATGAGGTAAATTTAACTGTTTTCCTAGGTTTTACTTAAGACAATTTTTGCAGTTGGAAACCGCACATTGAAAAGTTGTTGGGTAAAATAGATAATTTCATATATGTCATAAAACGATTAAAACAAGGAACATCAGAAAAAAGCGCTCTGCTTGCATACCATGGCTACGTATCAAGTATTATCCGGTACGGAATAATACTATGGGGCAATTCAGTAGATGTAAACAGAGTACTAATAGCACAAAAGAAATGCATGAGAGCTATAGCTGAAGGAAATTCTGATGATTCATGAAAACCTTTGTTTAAAACTTTTGACATTTTACCCGTACCTTGTTTATACATATTTGAAATGTGCCTGTTTATAAAAAACATCCAAATTTGTTTGTTAAACACTCAGAGGCAGTCGTCACGTGTAGTAAAAGGCACGAAGGTAAATTATACGTCCCAAAAAGACGACTAGAATTGTTTCCCGCAATTGGATTATTTGACAATCACAATATTTAATAAGTTAAGTAACAAAATTTGAGTTATCTTTACACAATTTCTTAGTTAACAAAATGTACTACAGTTGCAGTGATTATTTATGTGATAAAAGTGGATATCGTTGACATGAAATGTATTTATGGGATGGAAAGGTATTGACTGAATTATATTATACATTTTGATATTGTTAATTAATGAATAAAAATTAATCTATGTTTAATAATTAAAATTTAAAATATAAAATAAAACTGCAAATAATAATACAGAACTTGTCTATGGTGCTATAATGTTAATTTTGTTCTCAATTTCAATTTATCTTTGTAAAGGGAGATAATTTTAATGTAAATATTTGCTTAATAGTATGTTCCCACCAAGGGGCTCGAGCCTACTTTATATAGGGTCATTTGGACATAGTCCACCAGGCTGGCCAACTGCGGGTTGGTGGACAAATTCCTTATAATTTAAAGTGACCAGGCTCCCATAAGATCACAAGAGCAAGTGTATATAAGAAACCTACCTTCAGCTCGTCCAGGTAGGCGGGCACACATCTGTGGGGAGGTCGCAGCCAGTGCGCGGGGGAGGACTCGGGGGGAGGCTGCTCGGGGAGGATGCCGCGCCGGACCAACTGACGACAGGTTTATACATATTTAGTTAGACTTTAATCTTAAATATCAAACTTAACCCTGTGTAGTGTCGGCTTAGGATAACACTATCCCATTTCTTCCGGTGGGTGTACGTAAGAGGCGACTAACGGTATTGGGGTTTTTAAGGGACTTTTGGGCGATGCGGTTGGAGACCCATCACCAACAACCTTTATTTCACCATATTGTCCCTTATCAACTTCCAAATGTGGCTGAGGAATTTCTAATTCCTTAGCTCTGGCTACCTCTTCTAGGGATTTACAGCCGTGAGTATATGTATATATGTATGTATGTAAGTATGATACCTGTGTGACCAGATCCGTATGCGGCGGCAGGATGGTCTGTATCTTGATGTGCGGTATGATGGGAGCCACGGCGGCCGCTACTCGAGACCAGCTACCTCGACGACGACCGCCCTCTGTAGGTAAAGGAAATATTTTAAAAATACTAGTGGAAGGATGCTCTTACAAATTACATTTTGGTAAACCATAAATTTAGAAGTACCAGGGCAGCATAAAACAGAGCGGCTTGCTGCTGTGGTTGTCTATACTAAACACTAGCAGGGTACCTAAGGGTAGTATTTTGGAACCCGCAACATTTTATTCTATGGAATTTATAACACAACACCAGATTTAGATACTCTAACCAGTTTTCAAATAATACGGGGTTCCTAAGGGAAGCATTTTGGAAGGTATGCAAAACCCAAAGGTGTTTCGCATTTTGCATTTACATAACATTGATACAAAAGACTAGCAGGGTTCCCAATAGAAGCATTTTGGGACCCCATACTGCCTCCGTGGTCTAGCGGCTAAGCGTTTGGTTTCAAGTACGGAGGTCGTTAGTCTGCTAACCCGCAATTGGCCAGCGTGGTGGACTATGGCCAAATCGCCCTATATAGGGCAGGCTCGAGCCCCTTGATGGGGACATATATGGGCTGTGAGAAAAAAGAATACTTTTAAAGTACCAGTCTACCATAAAACAAAGAGACTCACAGTGCACACTAGTTTTCGTTCATCGAACGACCGTGCGCAGTATGGCTACCTCACTGTACGGGTTCATTAGTAGTAGTACCTCTGCCTATATTAGCGTTCCTGTCTAAATTATACACTAGCGGGCTTCTCTAGATCTGGGTTTTGGGGACCTATTACACTAACCGGGTATCTCAGGGTAGTATTTTAGGACCAATAACATACTACAAATAAACTTTTAAGTATCAAGGTAGCATAAACCAGAGCGGCTCGTCACTGTTGTTGTATTAGTCTATACAAAACATTAGCGGGGTACCTAAGGGTAGTATTTTGGAACCCGTAACACTTTATTCTATGGAATTTATAACACATCACCAGTTTAAGGTACTCTGACCAGTTTTCAAACGGTGTTCTTAAGGGAAGCATTTTGGAAATTATACAAAACCAAAAGGTGTCCCGCATTTTGCATACACATAACATGAATACAAACGATTAGCGGGGTTCCCAAAAGAAGCATTTTGGGACCCCATACTACTCTAAATGTACCAGGATACCGTAAAACAAAGCGGCATTTCGGAACCCATAACACTTTTAAGGTACCACAATATCTCACCATGCACACTAGTTTCCGCTCATCGCACGACCGCACGCAGTATTGCTACCTCTTTTACGGCTTCACTAGTATTAGTACTATTTCTATATTAGCGTGCTATGGGGTATCTCAGGGTAGTATTTTTGTAACCCATAAACTTTAAAGTACTAAGGCAACATAAAACAGAACGGCTCGTTGCTGTAGGATTTTGGAACTTGTAACACGTGTTCAGGGCATCATTTCGAAACTAAGCGGGTTTCTTTAGACCTGTATTTTGGAGACCATGACACTAACGGGGTATCTCAGGGTAGTATTTTAGGACCAACAACATACTATAAATAACCTTTAAAGTACCAGGGCAGCAGTTCTTACGGGGAACCTCAGGGCAGCATTTCAGAACACTATCTATTTAAGGTACCAGGGCACCATATCTCACCATGCACACTAGTTTCCGCCCATCTTACGACGGCGCGCAGTATGGCCAAAATATCCGACTTGTTCAGGACATCGTTTCGGAACTTATATTCTAATTAAGGTACCAGGGCACCATATCTCACCATGCACATGTCTCCGCCCATTTCAGGGCGTCACTATTTTTTTTTGTGACCTATAAACTTTTAAGTACTAGGGCAGCATAAAACAGAGCGGCCGTTGCTGTAGTTGTCTATACAAAACGCTAGCGGGGTACCTAAGGGTAGTATTTTGGAACCCGTACAACACTTTATTCTATGGAATTTATAACACAACACCAGTTTAAGGTACTCTGACTAGTTTTCAAATAATATGGGGTTCCTAAGGGAAGTATTTTGGAAGATATACAAAACTCAAAGGTGTCCCGCATACAAAAGAATAGCGCGGGGTTCCCAAAAGAAGGATTTTGGGAGCCATAATACTCTAAATGTACCAGGATACCATAAAACAAAGCGGCATTTCGGAACCCATAACACTTTTAAGGTAAAAGGGCACCATATCTCACCATACACGCTAGTCTCCGCCCATCTCACAACGGCGCGCAGTATGGCCACCTCACTGTACGGCGTCACTATTTTGGTAACCCATAAACTCTTTAAGTACCAGGGAAGCATAAAACCGAGCGGATCGTTGCTGTGGTTGTATTAGTCTATACAAAACACTAGCGGGGTATCTAAGGGTAGTATTTTGGAACCCAAAACATTTTATTCTATGGAATTTATAGCACATCACCATTTTAAGGTACTCTGACCAGTTTTCAAACGGGGTTCTTAAGGGAAGCATTTTGGAAATTATTCAAAACCCAAAGGTGTCCCGCATTTTACATACACATAAAATCAATACAAACGACTAGCGGGGTACCCAAAAGAAGGATTTTGGGAGTCATAATAGTCTAAAAGTACCAGGATACCATAAAAGCCATAACACTTAAGGTACCAGTATGCACGCTGGTCTCCGCCCATCTCACTGCGGCGCGCAGGATGGCCAGCTCGCTGTAGGGCGCGGCGCCGGCCACGGCTCGCTGCACGGCGGCCGCCGGCACGGACGCGGCGGCGGCGGACGACAGCACCGGCACCAGCTCCTCCGACAGGTAGCGCGACGCTTGCCTGCGGAATTCACACATTTTTATTAGCTTTTGTTGTATAAATTCAAAACTTGGCCGGGTCCTGTAACGTTACGACTCGTAAGAAACAAGTTAAGGGTATTCGAGTTTTAAGTGATTGTTGGATATGCGATTGAAGATTCATCATCAACAGCATTTCTTAACCCTATTTGGCGGACTCATTCGTTTTATATCCGTTTAGCAAATAAAGAGAATTTATCTAGCTAGGTATAATTCAAATATACATACATACATATACTCACGGCTATAAGTCCCTAAACGGGGTAGCCAGAGCTAAGGAAATAGAAATTTCTCAGCCACTTTTGGAAAGTTGAGTGGGGAAAAGTTGGTGAAATAAAGGTTGTTGATGGGTCTCCAACCGCATCGCCCAAAAATCCCTTAAAAGCCCCAATACCGTAAGTGGCCTCTAACGTACACCCACCGGAAGAAATGGGGTAGTGCTATTCTAAGCCGACACTACACAGCAATTTAGTTTAAAAATTTAAAACTTAGTCGGTTGAAGTTGTAAGAGGCAAGACAGGGTATTGGTCATTTTTACTTTGTTCCGTTTTACTTGCGAAAGTGCCTGAAGAGTTTGAAATGAACATTAATATTTACATTCTCATTTTGCTGTCATTATCAAGACGTTATGTTATACTGTGTTATATTTATTTATCTATACTTCGTAGTGGTACAATCGAAACGTCTAAAAGCTACCGATACAACCACTGCAACATACATCCATACTTAGATCCGCTTCACGTCAATAGCCCCCATAGTTTTCACACAACCATAACAAAATTGCAAACAAGAATTTCTTACGATTAACAAAATGATGAACGAACTTGGTCATTATGAACGAATGAACGTCATATTTGAAATGAAAGAATGAATTGATCGAAATGAACGAATATAGTTCATTTAACTGCCATACAGTTACTAGTTTTCACGCTCATCCCATAGAGCTAACCAAGCTGATTTCATGTACTCTGTTATTCGATCCATATTGGCAATTTGTCACTTTGTAATTATTATTTAGTACCTATAGCACAGATCTAGGTCTATTATAGGTGCTAAAGATAAATAAATATGTGTAAACTAATAGCCCCACTCAGTACGAACCGACACTATATATTTCTTATATATGTGCAAATAGTGGTCTCTCACATGTATTAGGCTTTATTCACTCAATAAAGTATTTTAACTGCCATACACTAAGGAGTTTTATAGTATTATTTATAACGATGTATGCATTATGTCCCAATAAATAAAACTAGGTGGGTAATAAAGCTTCGCATGCCGAAATTTGGAGTGAAGCTGAACAAAATTAAAGCAGATTTGTTTACAATAGTTTCCCATAGCCTTACATGGGAAACTTTACATACATACACACATATACTCACGGCTTTAAATCCTTAGAAGGGGTAGCCAGAGCTAAGGAATTCGAAAATCCTCAGCCACCACAGTGTAGGAAAATCGCTATCTAGCGGGATTTAATCCAAAATATTAACTTCTACAATTGACAAAATCAGTATTGCATATTTCTATCTAAGGACCTATGAGTTACTTATGCATATTAGGATTTATTATAGGTAGCACAGAAATAATAATAAAAAATGTTGAAGTGGGTCGATAATCTAAGTCGTACACTTACATTTCAAGCATTATTATCGAAGCGGTATTTGTTCTTACGATTAGTAATTGGTTTTAAACAAAATATTGTATTTTTGTTTTATATTGGATTGTGTATATCTCTGAGGTAAGTACAAGAATATTTTTTTGAACTAATATTGACAGTATGGTCTAATAACATCATTTGAAAACAGAGTCAAAATAAGCATAATTTAATACAAAATGTTTTTACAAAATGGTGTTTATTATAAAACGCCCATAATCGCCTGTTGATTTTATTGATTTAAATTATAGCTTCAAGTCTTAACATTCAAGTACAGTTGATACATTTTGCGCATTTTTGCGACACCCATACATATTTTTTTTGTTTTCAGAATGACTGTCGAAAAAGCAAAAAAACAAATTTTCGATATTTGGTCTGCAAACCTGAAAAACGAGCGAACTGATGCTGTTTTAGCTTTTATAAAAGGAAATTATGCTAATACTGAGTTTTCTGAAAGTGCTATTCACACAATCAAGGATTTTTTAAGAAGATTGTGCAACAAATTTGAGGAAAGATGGACAGCAAGCGGTAGACATCGTGAACGCTTTTTAAACAAGAACATCACTTGGTTGAATGGACACATTAACTTGCCAGACAGTGTTTTACATGAAATCCCGTCTTCATCCAGCCATACTACTTACTATGATAGACGGTAAAATATGTAGTGCTCTATCTAATGTTTCCTCATCGCAAACGTGCTATATTTGTGGAGCAAAGCCTTCAGAGATGAATACTCCAGCCCTTATTTTGATGAAACCCCTCGATCAAAATGCATTGTCCTTCGGCAATTCACCTTTTCATTCGTGGATAAGATTTATGGAGTGCATACTTCACATTGCCTATAGGCTCGATATAAAAGTTTGGCAAGCTAGGGGACAAGAAAATAAAGATAAAGTTAAGACTAGGAAGGAACATATTCAAACAAGATTCCGAAATGAATTGGGTTTGTTGCTTCAAAAACTGCCGATATTACTGGAGTACATGTAGAACTCATTATGAGGTTTCACATTATTTTAGAAACTCTCGGATCTGGTTATTCAATCGATTTAGATTCCTTCGATTGCTATGCAAAGGAAACCTGAGACTTGTATCTTAAGGAATATCCATGGTATAAAATGCCAGTCAGTGTCCATAAAGTTTTATTTCATGGTCGAGACGTCATAGCATCATGTATTTTGCCGATCGGTCAGTTATCAGAAGAAGCACAAGAGTCCAGAAACAAAGATAACAGAAGATACAGGGAACTTTTCACTAGAAAAACGTCACAAATTGACACTAATAACGATTTACTCAATAGACATCTGATTTCATCAGATACTTTCATAGCAAGCTTGAGACTAATTCTGAAGAGAAAACGGAGTCCTCTTGAATCCGATGTATTAAAATTGCTTTCTGTGCCCACTCCAAATGAGATTGAAAGTTGAGTTAGTGACTGATTTTAAATAAAAATAAATGTGCACCTTCCCAATTTTTTTTTGTATTATAATATCATCTTAAATCACTATTTAAGTATTTTTTATTTAATTTGAACCCCAATTAACACTATTTAGCACCTTTGTCCTTTATTAAAATTCATAATTAATTAAATCCCGCTAGATAGCGATTTTCCTACACTGTGCCACGTTTGGAAAGTTGGAAACTTTAAGGGGTGATTATTCCTCAATGGTAACATTTAATCAAAAAATCTGGGCCTTGATGTCTTTGGCCATCATTAGGTTACATGCGAAATACAAAAGTCGAAGGTAAAAAATGGACATGGCCCCAATTATAATAAAAGAACACATATTAATCATCTATTAACAATTCTGTCCCCGATGCAGCCACTGCGAGCCACACTTTGACCCGCTCAGGTCAGTATGGCGCCGATAGTCTCCACGCTCAGCCATCGGTATTTCAACGCACAATTTTACATACATATACTCACGCCATTAGTTCTCATTGGGGTAGGCAGAGACTATCGATCGCCACATTATACGATCCTGGATCCTTTATCCTCTCTAGCTTCGTTTACATCCATCAATATTTTCATACATGCTCTATTATTCTTCATACTTTGGATGTAGCCTTTTTGAGCACACTCTCAATTTGGTCCAAGTGTGTTCTCCGTGGTCATCCTCTACTAACATTACCATCCAATTTTAATAGAATGAAAACATTATATTTCTCACAATGAGTACATCAAGTAATGTTTAGTAGTATCAGTACCTCTAATACCTTTTTGGGGATAAAAGGCTTGAAGTTTGGTGTTTCAGCTAAATGAATGAGCAATTTCAAAAGGATCAAACGAATTGACTCAAATGAACCAAATGAACGAATGACTGAAATGAACGAAAAAACTAAATGATCATTTTTTCTACTTATTTAACTGTCTCCTAGTTATAATTGGTCTAAAATCCATTATAAACGATATTCTCACCGATGCAGCCACTGCGAGCCACACTTGGAGCCGCTCCACGTCAGTATGGCCCCGACAGTCTCCACGCTCAGCCATCGAGCTGCTAAGTCTTCGCAGCCTTGCCATAGGATTGGCATTTCTAAAAACCTGCGGAGTAAATAAATATAACATATAATTTTTTGTACATGACAACCTCAAGTGAGGATTCATTCTAATAAATAAAAATAACGGAAAGAAAACTTCGGAGCCAGCGGGAACCGAATCCACGACCTCCGAAGTCGAAGTTTTTCTTTCCATTATTTATCCTTTATATTATACACAGTTCAAGTTAGCCCGAATTAAGTAAGACTCGCATCATGGGATAATAACTTAACGATATATTTAATATGATATAATGATATAATTGCTGTGTAGTGCCGGCTTAGAATAGCACTACCCCATTTCTTCCGGTGGGTGTACGTAAGAGGCAACTAACGGTATTGGGCCTTTTTAAGGGATTTTTGGGCGATGCGGTTGGAGACCCATCACCAACAACCTTTATTTTACCAACTTGGTGTCGTATGAGGTGACTAAGGGTATGGGGCCTTTTAAATAGTTTCTGGGCGAAGCGGTTGGAGAACAATCACCAACGATACTTTATTCTTACCATCTTCTCCCCTATCAACTTCCAAATGATGGCTGAGGAGTTTCTGCCCTTAAAGGCTCTCTGGTTACCCCTTAAAGGGATTTACGGCCGTGAGTATTTGTATGTATGTAAAAAAACTCAAATCAGAATATTTACCTCGCAATCTCGTACAGTTGGAACACATCTTCTAATTGACTCAACGTTGTTCGCGTATTTCGAGACTGGAAAACAAATACAAAATATATACACAACCCATATTTTTTTCAAGACGAAAAGTATTGAAGGGGCATTTTAGATGCCTTTACATAAGTAAAAATAAATCATTTTTTTAGAGGGTGAAAAATTATTTTTTTAATATATTTCAATGAGGCCTTATTTAGGCTGTAGCTCAATAGCTAATCAGCTATTGTAAACAACAGTCATCATCAGCCAAAGCTGATTTTGAACAAATCTTCAACATCATATTTTTGACTTTCGGATATTTTAATCGCGGTTATTACATAGTTTTTTAAGGCCCTATTTGGTTTTTAGCAACTCGCGTAAAAGAACATATTGCTGATATGAAGAATAGGCGTCCTGATAGATCTGCTTTGTGTGAACACACCTTTGATAAGCCAAACCACCACATGCGTTTTGACAAACCTACAATTCTAGCAAAAGAGAATCGATTGATACCTAGAATGATACGCGAATCTATTAAAATAAAGAAACATCCAAACTTCAATAGAGATGATGGTTGGCAATTACCACCTGCTTGGAACCCGATCATTAGCACAACTAAGCGAGGGAAGAACACTAGCAAGGCTCCAGATAACATTAGCTCTTTTTGTACATAGCAAATATTAAACGCAAATGTAACTTAAAATTTTGTGAAGGTAGTAAGTATTAATAATTTTATAGTACTGTATAATGACAAATAACTCCTCAGTCTTCCCGTGACCATGATAACTGAAAAGTTATCGAAACGTCGGGCTTTAAAAATAATGTAATAACACGCGATTAAAATGTCCGAAAATCAATAATTGTTTTAATTATAATGTGCAATCGTGAAAGTCTTAGAAAATACTAAATCTTCAACATTATTTTTTTCAATTCGTATTTTTTTCAATTGATATATAGTTGGCAAATACATGTCATCATCTAAAAAAAAGTCATAAAGTTTATTTTTCAAAATTAAGTTAAAAACTAAAATTTTTTGGACGTAATTTTTTTTAATTTATCATTATTCCGTTGTTTCGGAAGGTGTTCGTAAAGAGAAGAAGCAATAAAGAAACTCTTTACATTCACTTTTTTTCAATTTTTCTAAATATGGTTTTGTACAATCATATTATTTACAATCATATAATTATAATATATCTTAATTTGAATGTTTTTGTTCATGCAAACCTCATATGGGGATTATTACTAATAAATAATGATATAATAATTGACACGGTAGCTCAATTGGCAGAGCGAGGGGGCGCATACCCGAGGTCGCGGATTCGATTCCCGCCGGTGTCGAAATTTTTCTTTCTTTTATTTATCCTTTATTTATTAATAATAATAAAACTTACCGAATTAGAAGAGGCGTTAGTGTTTGCGGGAGATGAGGAGCTACGACCCATCAGACTTAGATCCACCTGCGAATAAAAATCATTGAGGTAAGTTAACTGTAAATTTATTGTCTTTCAATTCCTTTCACGGGTGATAAATTCAGCAATTTTCGTACTGAACTACGATTGATTTCTGCTCTATTTAGTTAAGTTCTTTATGTAACTAGATTAAATTTCTTATACTCTTAGTCCTTATGCCTTGTTTTTTGTATACGGCGTAAGATTTCACCATATTTTGAGTATGTAATATGGAATTAATTTATAAAGACGGCTGTTACCGTCTTTATCTACACGATAATTTTACTTTCCAGCTTTTTAATAACTGTATATGAGTGGGTAGAACACCGGTTATCGTGCAAGCGACTAGTGTTCAAATCCTGGGTCGGGCCTACACCAATTTGTCTTTTCTAAAGACATATGTGTGTTTAATTTATCATGGTTGTTAACGGTGAGGGAAAACATCGTGAGGAAACCCACATGGCTGAGTTGTACTTAGTCATGTGACAGTGTATTCGTACAAAACGGCGATAGGCCTGCCCCCTATCACGTGAGTACACTGTCCATGCAAAACGTGGGTACTCTGATCACCAGATGACAATATCACGTGATGTTCAGAAGTATTAGTACCTCTGCCAACCCTTTCGGGGATATTCGGCGTGAACGTTTATGTTATGTTATGTTAAAATAATCGCTAAATCGATGGATAAAACATATACGACCGATTTCTGAATTGAGTATTCAAGCTGAGAACGACTTGAGTATCGTTTTGTCTCATTCAGTTGTTAAGATTTCAATGCGACCGAACGATACTTAAGTTGTTCTCAGCTAGAATACTCAATTCAGAAATCGGTCGATAATTATGTATGTATATAATCCACACTAATATTTGATCGAATAGTCTATATAGTGTACATACCTGATCCGTGTAAGCCGCTTTCAATACAACTGGCAAGGCCCGAGGAGGTAAAACTGTCTCGTCTAGCGATATCACTTGATTGGTGGAACGAGATAACACCGTGCTGTAATAGGTTTTTTTTTTTTTTATATTTAAGGAAAACTTACAGTAGTTTGCTGTGTAGTGTCGGCTTAGAATAGCACTACCCCTTTTCTTCCGGTGAGTGTACGTAAGAGGCGACTAACGGTATTGGGGCTTTAAAGGGATTTTTGGGCGATGAGGTTGGAGACCCATCACTAACAACCCTTTTTACCATCTTTTCCTCACTCAACTTTCCAAAGGTACATACATATACTCACGCCGTTAGTTCCCATTGGGGTAGGCAGAGACTATCGATCGCCACTTCGTACGATCCTGGCAAACTAGTGCTGAATGGAACGCTGAGACGACGACAGGGAAAATTTTTAGCCTTACTACAGTCGCGCACTAATTTATTGCAGGAGTGCCCTCTTGTCAGAGCACTAGTGGCTTTGCGGGAAATAGCATAAAAAGTGAATATTTTTGCATGCCATCTGGGTGACTTCACAATCGTTGCACAAAATATCTATGCTATAATAAGCAGGAGTGTATCATAAATTTAATTTAAAATGCTATCGCATAAGGTTATACCTGTAATGATTATGTTTTTTGGAATTAATATATATAAAACTGTGAACTGTGAAATTGCATGTGCCCAACAGGGTCCATATTTATTACTGTACCTTGATTACACCATCTATTTGTACACTTATGGTTTGCAATATAAGTTTGAGTTTGAAACTGTTAAAATGTATAGTATATGTGTGTATGTATGTATGTATGTATGTATGTATAGTATATATATGTATGTATGTGTAACACACTCACCGCAGCGTATCCGACCGTGCTGCCAATACCACACGATGCGCTCGCAGCGCCGTGTCGCCGGACGGGTAGCACAATTGCACGTCAGAGAACTCGCCTGGAACATGTAAGTAAGTAAATAGTATATTTCATTACTAGTACGGAATGGCTGTCATTGCAAAGAGTTCCGACAAATGTCTACCCGAGCCGAAGGCGAGGGTTGACAGTCGGAACGAGTTGCAATGACGGTTCCGTACGTGTACTGAACGACTATTTTTAATACAGTTGCGAAAAAATTAAGCAATTTAACAAAACAACTAAACTCCCAAAGATTATTTCTGGAAAATGGCGACATTTTTTCTTCACTTATTGTGGTAGGCAAAGGAAACTATGCCCATACAGCCAAGTCTTATGTATAATTTTTTTGTTGATATGAAATGAAAATGAAATTTAATGAGTTATAATGTAATGAAACCTAACCTCACTAATTCTATCAAATCATTAAATCAGATATCGAAACAAATTAGTCGATTTTGCCTATTATTTTGTTGTTGTTGATTCATGTTAATACGACCTATGCCACGTATTAACATGAATCATAAAAACTTCTTTGATTTTTTTAGTAAAATCTTTATGGTTGGTTTTTCTTTAAAATAGACATTATTTTGACAGTTGGGAAAGAAAACGCACTAGTGCGGGAAAGGTAAAGAAAAAGCACGAGTGTGTAATAGCCCACTTCCCGAACGCTATACGTCCCTGTAATACGCCACTTTTTGAGCAATTGTATTAAAATAGTATATTTCATTACTAGTACGGAATGGCTGTCATTGCAAAGAGTTCCGACAAATGTCTACCCGAGCCGAAGGCGAGGGTTGACAGTCGGAACGAGTTGCAATGACGGTTCCGTACGTGTACTGAACGACTATTTTTAATACAGTTGCGAAAAAATTAAGCAATTTAACAAAACAACTAAACTCCCAAAGATTATTTCTGGAAAATGGCGACATTTTTTCTTCACTTATTGTGGTAGGCAAAGGAAACTATGCCCATACAGCCAAGTCTTATGTATAATTTTTTTGTTGATATGAAATGAAAATGAAATTTAATGAGTTATAATGTAATGAAACCTAACCTCACTAATTCTATCAAATCATTAAATCAGATATCGAAACAAATTAGTCGATTTTGCCTATTATTTTGTTGTTGTTGATTCATGTTAATACGACCTATGCCACGTATTAACATGAATCATAAAAACTTCTTTGATTTTTTTAGTAAAATCTTTATGGTTGGTTTTTCTTTAAAATAGACATTATTTTGACAGTTGGGAAAGAAAACGCACTAGTGCGGGAAAGGTAAAGAAAAAGCACGAGTGTGTAATAGCCCACTTCCCGAACGCTATACGTCCCTGTAATACGCCACTTTTTGAGCAATTGTATTAAAATAGTATATTTCATTACTAGTACGGAATGGCTGTCATTGCAAAGAGTTCCGACAAATGTCTACCCGAGCCGAAGGCGAGGGTTGACAGTCGGAACGAGTTGCAATGACGGTTCCGTACGTGTACTGAACGACTATTTTTAATACAGTTGCGAAAAAATTAAGCAATTTAACAAAACAACTAAACTCCCAAAGATTATTTCTGGAAAATGGCGACATTTTTTCTTCACTTATTGTGGTAGGCAAAGGAAACTATGCCCATACAGCCAAGTCTTATGTATAATTTTTTTGTTGATATGAAATGAAAATGAAATTTAATGAGTTATAATGTAATGAAACCTAACCTCACTAATTCTATCAAATCATTAAATCAGATATCGAAACAAATTAGTCGATTTTGCCTATTATTTTGTTGTTGTTGATTCATGTTAATACGACCTATGCCACGTATTAACATGAATCATAAAAACTTCTTTGATTTTTTTAGTAAAATCTTTATGGTTGGTTTTTCTTTAAAATAGACATTATTTTGACAGTTGGGAAAGAAAACGCACTAGTGCGGGAAAGGTAAAGAAAAAGCACGAGTGTGTAATAGCCCACTTCCCGAACGCTATACGTCCCTGTAATACGCCACTTTTTGAGCAATTGTATTAAAAATACATTACATTAATGTACATCCCACAAGGATTACCAGAATTTCTGATGAGAACAGAAATTACGGAAGATTAAAGTGTCTGATGTCAGTATGCACTCCTAGTACTCTTAATAGTGATATAAAATATGTGGACGACTTGATATTTTATCGAATTTTGTAGCAAAAATTGGTTGATCTTCAAATATATATCTATTACATTACATTGTTTTTTTCTATTATTATTATATATTTTTTCATGTTTTTATTTCCAATTTTTTTTTTTTCCAATTTGTGTCAATTCTTCTTTTTTCTTTCTATGTTTTACTGTATTTTTCTTGCTCATCTGTGCAGCGAATAAATGTCTCTCTTTTTTTCTTTCTTTCCTATTAATATTATAAATGTGAAAGTTTTGATGTTTGGATGTTAATGTGTTTGAGGCGAAAAGGCTCCTCAAGTACATAATGTATATGAATGAAATTTGGCAGAATGCTAGATAATGACCCAAATTAACAAATAGGATACTTTTTATCCAGGAGAAATTTTACCAATAAAATATTGACGCCTGATTGAACTAAAAGTACCGAAAAAAAAACGTCTAAAATTTTGTTATAAGCAAATTTGACAGTACGACGTGTGTCGGGTCAGATATTTAAGAATTCATTACAAAATATGTAATCCTCACCCGAATCCAAGATGGTACAAATCATGTCTGATGTCAGTATGCACTCCTAGTACTCGTAGTGATACGTAGTTTTTTATCAAATTTAGTAGCAATATCAAACGGCTATATAATAACAATAATCTCCTCCTTTTTTTGAAGTCGGTTAAATAAGAATAAATTATAAAATATGTAATCCTCACCCGAATGCAACAAATAGTACAACTCATGTCTGATGTCAGTATGCACTCCTAGTACTCGTAGTGATATAAATTAATAAATTTTATCGAATTTTGTAGCAAAATTTGGTGATCTTCAAAAAGCCGTATATTTATAATCCTATGAACATTATTAACCGACTTCAAAAAAGGTATGGTAAGGTATGTTTATACTCGTATGTATGTCTGTTTGTCCGCGATTACCTCGCGTTTAGCTAAAGCTATTTGGATGCGGTTTTCAGAATAGTATTTGTTACATTTAGGAGCAGGTTTTAGTGCTTTGACCGACTGAAAAAAGAAAGGAGGTTCTCTGTTTGATCTGTATGTTTGTCCGTAATTATTCTATTCTATTCTAATTCTCACCCGAATCCAAGAGATAGTACAGATCATGTCTGATGTCGGTATGCACTCCTAGTACTCCGCAGAGAGATCTTGCTTTCCCGCGGCGCGCAGTGCATTGGCAGCCGCCGGATAACGACTCTGGGGGTGGGCAGAGGTAGGCATTACGTTTAAAATACATAAAGTAGGATAAAGTTTTTTTGTAAGTGTCATATATAGAGGGCGATATAAAAATGTATGGTAAATATTATGTATGCTGGTATTTTTTCTTCACTGAGAAAAAGAAGGTCAACTATTTACTTGCACATTCATACATATCTCACGGCTATATATCTCAGAAAGGGGTGCCCAGGAGCTCAAAATAATAAATAAAATCACCCCTGTTTAAAAGTTGCATGTAGAAAATATTGCAAAATAAAGCATGGTTTAGAATAACACTATCCCATTTCTACCCGTGGGTGATCGTAAGAGGCGACTAAGGGTATAGGGGCTTTTCAAGTGATTTTTGGGCGATGTGGTTCGAAACCCGTCACCAAAAACATTTATTATTACCATCTTTTCCCCAATCAACTTTCAAAAGTGGCTGAGGAATTTATCATTCCAAAGCTATGGCTACCCCGTTAAGGGATTTATAGCCGTGAGTATATGTATGTATGAAAATATTTATGGATGTTAATGAAGCAAGAGAGGTTTGTCAGGATCGTAGAAAGTGGCGATTAATAGTCTCTGCCTACTTCGACTACTTATGTATGTAACATAATATTAGCCGTCGAGACAATGGGGGTGTGGGGATCGCAGGGTAGAAACTTTGTCAGGGAAATTGGTCGTCGTTTGAGGGATCGGGGATTGGACTACCGCTCAGGGGCATTTCTGGTCCAGAGGATTTCGCTCGCTGTGCAGCGCGGAAATGCTGCCAGTGTGATGGGAACCTTTGGGCCGGGTATGGCTTGGGGCGGTTTGTTTGCCTAATTTTGTTGTGTTACTTTTATTTTTTTTATAATTTTTTAATTAGTTGAAGTTAATGGTTAATTTATTTTCTACATATCAATATGTACGAGTATGGATATTTTTTATTTCTGAAATAAAGCTTCTTTTAACATTTACTTGCATTTCTTCAAAATACATCATGCATAATGTTTATGTACTCACCAATACTATCGTCCACACTCAACGCGTCTAATTCATTATCGGACCCCTCACTGCGTTCCCAGTCGTCTTCTGTAAGTCAAAAAATAAATAGAGAAGTGAGATAGACCTCTCTTGTAATTTGGGGGAATGAAAAATTATTTACGACCCATACTCCGGCCAATGGAAGATAAACAAAGCTCACAAAAACATCTAAGATTTCTTCAATCACTTTTAATTCATACATACATATACTCACGGCTATATTTCCCTAGAAGGGGTAACCAGAGCTAAGGAATTATAAATTTCTTAGCCACTTTTGGAAGTTGAGTGGGGAAAAGATGGTAAAAATAAAGGTTTTTGGTGATGGGTCTCTCCAACCGCATCGCCCAAAAATCCAATAAAAAGCCCCAATACCCTTAGTCGCCTCTTACGACACCCGTGGGTAGAAAGGGGTAGCGACATTCTAAGCCGGCACTACACGGCACTTTTAATTATGGGGTAGTGTTATTAGAATAACACTACCCCATTTCTACCCGTGGGTGATCGTAAGAGGCGACTAAGGGTATAGGGGCTTTTTAAGTGATTTTTGGGCGATGTGGTTGGAGACCCGTCACCAAAAACGTTTATTATTATCATCTTTTCCCCACTCAACTTCCAAAAGTGGCTGAGGAAGTTATCATTCCAAAGCTCTGGCTACCCCGTTAAGGGATTTATAGCCGTGAGTGTATGTATGTATATATAATAATAACTACTAGTCGCTCACACTACTCTACCAACTGGAAAAAAAATACAAATTTAAGACTTTATTTCACCTAATTTAGCTTACTAGGAACCAATAAAACTCACCAGTACTGTTATGCCTCGAGCACATTTTGCAAGTGATAATGTCCTCTCCGTACAAAGCTCGGATGCCCAACGCGGCCGTGGACCTTGACAGCCTAGCTGGGGCACCCGTCAGGGGGACTCGGGGACTGGGGAATAAAAAAAAATGAATTTGAAGCAATTTTATAGAGTACTATATAGACTTTATATGTGAGTAAGCATAATCTCACATAGCGGCTTCTCACTCACTTACATAACGGCGTCTCACTCGTATACATAATCGCGGTATCAAAATGTTTAATTTCTAGTCATTTACCCGGAGAAGGCAGGAGACTGTTTGGTCGCGATGGTGCATCTTGATTTATATCAATAGTCATATATTTTAATACATGCATACATATACTCACGGCTATAAATCCCTAAAAGGGGTAGCCAGAGCTGAGAAATTAGAAATTCCTCAGTCACTTTTTGAAGTTGAGTGGGGAAAAGATGGTAGAAATAAAGGTTGTTGGTGATGGGTCTCCAATCGCATCGCCCAAAAATCCCTTAAAAAGCCCCAAGTCCGTTAGTCGCCTCTTACGTACACCCACCGGAAGACATGGGGTAGTGCTATTCTAAGCCGACACTACACAGCTAGTAGTCTTAGTAGTGGAGATAAAATGTTAATCTATCTATATATTTCCACTTACCCAGGGTTGGCAGTAAGCAAGGTCCTAAAGTAGCGGCTCCTGGCGGCCAGGATGGCGCGGTGCGCCGATATGGACCAGCCCGCGCCCACTATCACCACGTCGGTGAACAACCTGCGAACAACAACAATATAGTACCAGGGCACTAAAGCTCGAAAGTAGTAATATTTACGAG
>CAUYWD010000063.1:22647-54805 GCA_963576735.1 Bedellia somnulentella
GACTCGTAAATATTACAAGCTTTAGTGCCCTGGTACTATAGTGTTGGACGCAGTGTTTTTAATATATGTTTCTAGTGTTTAACATACGATTCGTTTGAGTTTATGAATCTAAAGTACGTGCTGCAGGGATTAGGTGTGTTTCGTAGAAGATATTCGGAATGATGTTAGATTAGAAGCAGTAAGTATATGGTGCTAGAATAAAGATCTAGCGGCCCGCGCGGCGCTAGCACGGCGCCCGGCCGACAGCACGCACACCGTGTGGAGAGAGGCGTTGCAGAGCGGGTGGAAGAGGATCATCCACGCGGCTCTGAGGAACAGGCTCGGCACGCGCGGGATGGGCGTCGGGGTTGCCCCCATGGCCCAGCTTCGTCTCGGGGGGGAACGTCCCCCCCGGTCATTGGGCACCTCCCCAGGCGATAGAGGGGAGGGGTGGCTATCCCCATTTCTGGGGATAAGCCACTAAGGAGGGTGAGGGGAGGGTGAGGATGCGTGTCACGCACCTCACCCTCGGGACTGATGTCGGGGCAATTGGAGGTGGAAGGGGCGGTCCCCGGGGTCGCGTGTGTTGCGACTCCCGGGAGCGCGCGAGTTCCCGAGGCAGCGGTGTCGTGCGTGTAGCGGGGCGTGTAGCGGAGGTGCTCGTGGCGGCAGTTGTCCGCCCGGTCGAACAGACGACGGGCCAACCCCACCACGAACTCCTCCACGGTCTCGACCCGGAGATCACGGTGGATCGTGCTATTACGCACGTACCGCCCGGCTTTCACAAATTGGCGGAGCACCGTGTTCTGAACCCTCTGCAAGCGTAGCTTGTTCTGGGCTGAGAGTAGGCCATACCAGGCCGGCGCCGCGTACGTCAGGCGGGAGCGTATATACATTTTGTATATACGCAGTTTGGCTCGTAGTGGCAGGCCGGAGTCGAGCACCGGCCGCAAGACCGACCGGGCCCCGAGGGCTCTATGGCGGACATGGTCCACCATAGAACCCATACGGAGGTTGCGGTCGATCTTGCAACCCAGGTACTTGACCGAGGTCTGCCACTCGATGCTCTCGCCGCCCAACGTAAGCGGCGCGAGCCCGGCCGGCCGTCTCACCCTGGTGATCAGGGCGGCCGTCTTCCCGACGTTGACGGCCGTCCTCCACCGACCAAGCCAAGCCGGCAGAAGGTCCAGGACACGTTGCATCTTGGCAACCGCTACCCGGGGCCGACGAGAGGAGGCGAAGAAGGCGCTGTCGTCGGCGTAGAGCGCCAGCGTAACGTCCTCCTCACCCTCGTATAGGGTGTTACCCTCGAGGGTGGGGATGTCGTTGGTGTACAGCGCGTACAGCAGTGGAGAGACACAGCTCCCCTGGGGAGTTCCCGCACGGATCAGCTTCACCTCGGACCGGGCGTCCTCCACCGACACATAGAAGGACCTCCCCTCCAAAAAGGAGGCGATGATCCTCACATATGCAGGCGGCACCCCCGCCTCCAAGAGTTTGAACAGGGCCCCGCTATGCCACACACGGTCGAACGCTCTTTCTATGTCTAGAAAGACGGCGACCGTGTAGCGTCCCCTGTTCATCTCGGAGGAGAGGTGTTCGACTACCCTCACGAGCTGGAGCGTCGTTCTATGGCTGTCGCGAAAGCCGTGTTGTTCGTCCCGCAGCTGAATGTGGGGACGAAGGCGTCGCAACAGCAGACGCTCAAACAGCTTCGCGATGTGCGGCAGCAGAGTGATGGGTCGATACCCGCTCGGCTGCCGCCGGTCCTTACCCTCCTTCGGTAAGACAATAATCTTACCGGTCTTCCAGGAGGGTGGGAATCGGCCCGTGCGAAATATCCCGTTAAAGAGCCTCGTCATGGCGACGAGGGCTCTACGGGGGAGCTGTACTAGGGCCTCGACGGGAATCCCGTCGGGGCCGGGAGCCTTCCGCCTGTTAAGGCTATTGACCAACTTCCGGACCTCCGAGGGTGAGATGAAATCATCCCCCCTGATCGGAGGTATCCGGTCGTCGGCCAAAAACTGCTGTACCCGCCGTTCCACGAGGCTGTTGTGCTCTTCGTCGACGACAGGGTTGGGAGAGAATTGACTCTCGAAATGATCCGCCAATATCGCGGCTCGGTCCGACGCTGAGTAGCAGCGTTTGCCACCCCGGTCGAAGATGGGACAGACCGGGGCCGGAGCCCGGCTGAGCTTAGAGTTCAGCCGGTAGAGGGTGGCGTCGTCCTCAGAGGCTCTCTCAATGAGGTTTTCTCACGTCCACCCTCGGTTTCCCACGTCCACCCTCGGACCGGGTGGGTGCTGGTGTTCTATGGTGCCCTGCTACTTTTGTGTGAGATACGGTGTTTAATATAGCATGGCTCGCATAGAACAGATGCAGAGTTTAGTGTATTCGGTTTTGCTGTGATTCTATAAGACTAGCACACTGGAGATGGGAGCTGTTGAGGCGCTGAGAAGCGCGTGCCACTGTCTCATTCTTGAATAAGTAGATAGGCAATATAGATTTTATATTTACTCTTATATTCATTAAATTGTCAGTAAATAAATTCATGTTTGACGTCAAACCGTTATAAACCCTTATTGTGTGCTTTAGTGTTTCGCTTACCTGATTTCTATGCTAAGACTTATATTGCCGATCTATTTAAAAATAAATTAAAAAGCGTATATGATAGGAACTTGGTAAAATAGATCTATAGAGCTAATGTGTGTGCTCAAAAAGGCATACGTCCGAAGTATGAAGAATAAAAGAGCATGTATGAAAATATTGATTGATGTAAACGAAACTAGAGAGGTTTGCCAGGATCGTACGAAGTGGCGAAGTGGCTCTGCCTACCCCAATGAGCATTAACGGCGTGAGTAAATGTATGAATGTATGTTACAATAATCAAGTGTTAATGCGGTGGTAAGTTTAAATAAGTAATAAGACTGCCAATTGTACTTCTATTTACAAACACAAACTTTGTTAAATGTTTTAACTGTCATGTGCACTAAACAGTGTTCTATTTCTTAATTACAATGATTTTGTTCATGAAAACCTCATATGGAGATTATTACTAATAAATAAAGGAAAGAAAAATTTCGATACCACCGAAATTTCGAATTTCGCGCTAGAAACCATTGACACTATTGCTCAATTGGCGGAGCAACGGGGGCGTATACCCGGTGATCGTGGGTTCGATCCCCGCTGGTGTCAAATATTTTCTTTTCTTTATTTATTAGTTTCCTATTTTATTCTATTGAAACAATAAATCAATGTTGTTCGCAGGTTGTTCACGGACGTGGTGATAGTGGGCGCGGGCTGGTCCATATCGGCGCACCGAGCCATCCTGGCCGCCAGGAGCCGCTACTTTAGGACCTTGCTTACTGCCAACCCTGGGTAAGTGGAAATAGATAGATAGATAAAATGTTTATCTCCACTACTAAGACACACTACTACTACTACTACCCCATTTCTTCCGGTGGGTGTACGTAAGAGGCGACTAACGGACTTGGGACTTTTTAAGTGATTTTTGGGCGATGCAGTTGGAGACCTATCATTAACAACCTTTATTCTACCATCTTTTCCTTACTCAACTTCCAAAAGTGGCTGAGGAATTTCTAATTTCTCAGCTCTGGCTACCCCTTTTAGGGATTTATAGTCGTGAGTATATGTATGCATGTATTAAAATATATGACTATTGACATAAATCAAGATGCACCATCGCGACCAAACAGTCTCCTGCCTTCTCCGGGTAAATGACTAGGAATTAAACTATTTGATACCGCGATTATGTATGCGAGTGAGAGGCCGTTATGTAAGTGAGTGAGAAGCCGCTATGCGAGAATCTGCTAACTCTCATATAAAATCTCTATAGTACTCTATAAACATACATACATACGTACACATACTCCCGGCTATAAATCCCAAGAAGGGGCAGCCAGAGCTAAGGAACTAGAAGTTCCTCAGCCACTTTTGGAAAGTTGAGTGGGGAAAAGATGGTGAAATAAAGGTTGTTGGTGATGATCCCTTAAAAGCCCCAATACCGTTAGTCGCCTCTTACGTACACCCACCGGCAGAAATGGGGTAGTGTCGGCTTAGAATACTCTATAAAATTGCTTCAAATTCATTTTTTTTATTCCCCAGTCCCCGAGTGCCCCTGACGGGTGCCCCAGCTAGGCTGTCAAGGTCCACGGCCGCGTTGGGCATCCGAGCTTTGTACGGAGAGGACATTATCACTTGCAAGATGTGCTCGAGGCATAATAGTACTGGTGAGTTTTGTTGGTTCCTAGTAAACTAAATTAGGTAAAATAAAGTCTTAAATTAAGCCGTGTAGTGCCGGCTTAGAATGTCGCTACCCCTTTCTACCCACGGGTGTCGTAAGAGGCGACTAAGGGTATTGGGGCTTTTTATTGGATTTTGGTTGGAGACCTATCACCAAAAACCTTTATTTTTACCATCTTTTCCCCACTCAACTTCCAAAAATAGCTAAGAAATTTATAATTCCATAGCTCTGGTTACCCCTTCTAGGGAAATATAGCCGTGAGTATATGTATGTATGAATCAAAAGTGATTGAAGAAATCTTAGATGTTTTTGTGAGCTTTGTTTATCTTCCATTGGCCGGAGTATGTGTCGTAAATAATTTTTCCTACCCCCAAATTACAAGAGATGTCTATCTCACTTCTCTATTTATTTTTTTAATTACAGAAGACGACTGGGAACGCAGTGAGGGGTCCGATAATGAATTGGACGCGTTGAGTGTGGATGATAGTATTGGTGAGTACATAAACATTATGCATGATGTATTTTTAAGAAATGCAAGTAAATGTTAAAAGAAGCTTTATTTCAGAAATAAAAAATATCCATACTCGTACATATTGATATGTAGAAAATAAATTAACCATAACTTCAACTAATTAAAAAAAAATAAAAGTAACACAACAAAATTAGGCAAACAAACCGCCCCAAGCCATACCCGGCCCCAAGGTTCCCATCACACTGGCAGCATTTCCACGCTGCACAGCGAGCGAAATCCTCTGGACCAGAACTGCCCCTGAGCGGTAGTCCAATCCCCGATCCCTCAAACGACGACCAATTTCCCTAACAAAGTGTCTACCCTGCGATCCCCACACCCCCATTGTCTCGACGGCTAATATTATGTTACATACATAAGTAGTCGAAGTAGGCAGAGACTATTAATCGCCACTTTCTACGATCCTGACAAACCTCTCTTGCTTCATTAACATCCATAAATATTTTCACTCATACATATACTCACGGCTATAAATCCCTTAACGGGGTAGCCATAGCTTTGGAATGATAAATTCCTCAGCCACTTTTGAAAGTTGATTGGGGAAAATATATGGTAATAATAAATGTTTTTGGTGACGGGTTTCGAACCACATCGCCCAAAAATCACTTGAAAAGCCCCTATACCCTTAGTCGCCTCTTACGATCACCCACGGGTAGAAATGGGGTAGTGCTACTAAGCCGACACTTTATTTATTATTTTGAGCTCCTGGGCACCCCTTTCTGAGATATATAGCCGTGAGATATGTATGAATGTGCAAGTAAATAGTTGACCTTCTTTTTCTTAGTGAAAAAAAATATACCAGCATACATAATATTTACCATACATTTTTATATCGCCATCTATTTAAGACACTTAATAAAAAACTTTATCCTACTTAATATATTTTAAACGTAATGCCTACCTCTGCCCACCCCCAGAGTCGTTATCCGGCGGCTGCCAATGCACTGCGCGCCGCGGGAAAGCAAGATCTCTCTGTGGAGTACTAGGAGTGCATACCGACATCAGACATGATCTGTACTATCTCTTGGATTCGGGTGAGAATTAGAATAGAATAATCACGGACAAACATACATACATACAGATCAAACACAGAACCTCCTTTATTTTTTCAGTCGGTCAAAACACTAAAACCTGCTCTTAAATGTAACAAATACTATTCTGAAAACCGCATCCAAACAGCTTTAGCCAAACGCGAGATAATCGCGGACAAACAGACATACATACAAACATACCTTACCATTACCTTTTTTTGAAGTCGGTTAATAATGTTAATAGGATTATAAATACAGCCTTTTGAAGATCACCCAATTTTTGCTACAAAATTTGATAAAATTCGTCCACATATTTATATCACTACGAGTACTAGGAGTGCATACTGACATCAGACATGATCTGTACTATCTCTTGGATTCGGGTGAGAATAACATATTTTGAAATGTATTTCTTAACTAGTTGACCTGACAGTTCAATCAGGCGTGGATATTTGATTGGTCGAATTTTGTTCTATCTCTTGGATTCGGGTAAGAATATTATAATTTAAATCTTTTTGTTCATGAAAACCTCATGTGGGGATTATCTATACTTATAATAAATCTGTAGAGAGGTCAATTCTGTACATGAAATATATTTTCAAAATAACTATCAGGTGGTGATTAGGGATCGATACTGATGCCAAAAATGCAATCAGTAAAATTTTTGTCTGTCTGTCTGTCTGTCTGTCTGTCTGTCTGTCTGTCTGTCGGTTTGTATGTTCCTTATGGAAACAAAAACTACTCGACGGATTTTAACGAAACTTGGTACAATTATTCTTCATACTCCTGCGCAGGTTTTTGTATACTTTCCAGCAGAGAAGTAAAGGGGAATTTTGGGAAATTTGGGGAAAACGGGAGAAGTTACTCCATTTTTTAAGCTTCCGTCGCGTGTGCAGCCTTAATGGTTAAACTTACATAGAAATCATGTGTAACGGAAATATTTTTCATAAAATTATCTAAAAAAAAATCCTCAACAGTATATGTCTATCTTTTATGGTTGACTCACAATAACGCGTGTAATTCCTGATAGCTTAGCAGTTCGAAACATCCTGATTATATTTGTTTACTCTTACGTTTGTAAACCTCTCATTCATCCCTAATTTAAAAAAGGTAACATTATTACCTATTCAATAAAAAAAGAATCATAGAAATCGGTAGACAAACACCGAAATTATACATAAAATAAGCCATCGCGCCCGTGATCGAAACTAAATCTTTACTAATTTACATATAACATACTAGATGGCGCCAGTAGTTGCATCCTACATAACGTAATGATTTATTTTTTAGATTGTTATAAATACTTCACGGCGTTTTATTCCAAAATTTGCTATTAAACGGAAATACTGAACCGTTCATTAAAGCGCATTCAAAATCACCAAACAACTCTAAGGGAGTGCTATAAATTTAATAAATTGAAAACATTACGCTGAATTTCACAATGCTTGAGCAGTGACTGAAGAAAGAAACCTCAGATATTTAAAAAAACAACGCTACCCGTGCGAAGCTGGGACGATCCACTAGTTACTAATAAATAAAGAATAAATAAAGGATAGAAAAAGGAATGTTGAGATGGTTTGGGCACATAGAGAGGATGGATGATAGAAAATTGGTGAAAGAGATATATAGAGCCAATGTGGAAGGTAATGTTAGTAGAGGACGACCTCGGAGGACACATTTGGATCAAATAGAAAATGTGCTCAAAAAGGCAGGTGTCCGCAGTATGAAGAATAAAAGAGCATGTATGAAAAGATTGATGGATGTAAACGAAGCCAGAGAGGTTTGCCAGGATCGTACAAAGTGGCGATCGATAGTCTCTGCCTACCCCAATGGGAACTAACGGCGTGAGAATATGTATGTATGTATGTATGTAATAAATAAAGGAAAGAAAAAAAAAATAAAGGATAGAAGAATTTCGCGCTGGCAGCCACTGACACGGTAGCTCAATTGGCAGAGCGTCGGGGCGTATACCCGAGGTCGCGGGTTCGATTCCCGCCTGTGTCGAAATTTTTCTTTCCTTTATTTATTCTTTATTTATTATGAATATTATATTTTGTCAACGAAAAGTTACCAACTTTTTAATTACTAAAATAACTTTAAGATAGTTTTAATAAAATCACAAGGCCTGATCTCTGCGTAGTACTAGGAGTGCATACTGACATCAGACATGATTTGTAATATTTACTGGATTCGGGTGAAAACGAATTATTATAGCTCAAAACCAAGAAAAAAATATATAAAAAATAGAATGTATTGAGATTTTTCTTGCTCTTGTTCTCTGTGCAATGAAATTATAGCTGACGATTAAATTTAAATTGATGTTCATGTTAACAATTTACTTTATTTTTAAAAACAAAGTTTAGAATTATATATTTTTACTAGCATTTGTTCGCGATTTCGTCCTCATGGAATAGTTATTTTGAGACAACCTCAGTTGCGAATTTATAACAGGTATATTAATAAAATAACCCTGACAAACGTTAATATACTTTTGGGAGTTCAGTTAGAGCGCAAACTACTGTGGACTCACTCGCACACAGCAGCGTCTCACTCATATTCTACACCGCGGTATATAAATGTTTTTCGAGCTAAGCGTAAATACAGATTATAAGTAGTAAGATGTATGGTACACAGCAGGGTGTACTGGCCAGTATATCTTTCCTTTTTAGCATATCCTTAAAATACTATCACATGTTGTATCAATGAAAACGCACCTTAATTAAATGGCTTGAAACACTGTCCCACGATAAGACTGAGGAAATATTAAAAAGACTAAAATAAAAAACGAACCTAATAATAGAAAATCTCTTATTTTATTTTATGTTTAATTTACTATTATTATTTATTTTCTCACACTCACACACACACATACACACACACACCAATCAGTATTGAATCTGAATTTATAAGTTCATATCGAAACCTGATTTTATAAGTTTATATTTATTTTAGTTTAACTAAACTTAAGAATATACATAAATACATACATATACTCACGCCATTAGTTCCCATTGGGGTAGGCAGAGACTATTGATCGCTATATATTTAGAATATACTCCTTAAGTATAGATATAAGATAGATAAGTAAGGAATGAATCGGGTCATTCCCATCACAAGTATTTTTAATTACTTCCTAGGAAGACTCCGGTGATGTATCAGTTGTTATTTTGTGCATTTAAAAAAAAAATATATATTCCAGGCGAGTTCTCTGACGTGCAATTGTGCTACCCGTCCGGCGACACGGCGCTGCGAGCGCATCGAGTAGTATTGGCAGCACGGTCCGATACGCTGCGGTGAGTGTTCATTATACAGGGTGGCTCATTCAAATCGGTCAGTATGGGAAAGTCTGAAACTATAAGACATACGAACATTTGTTCTTAGGAACCATGTCACCGTTTTGATAAAACAAAAAACTGCATAGAACCAGGTCGTTTTGAAAAATAAACTTACTCTTTTTCTATTTTGATATCGATTGTGTAGGTCTTAAGCTGTAAATGTCTCCATAAAACATGATGTCTAAAATGAATAAAACGCATTGTTTTGACATACTTTAATTTCTCAAAGTAGGTGTTCGAAGTGACCACCATTTTTTTCAATACAATTTTCAACACGTTTAGGTAACGATCTTACTATTGCATTTTGTATCTTCATGTGGCGAATTTGTGTTAAAATTGACTCCATAGCTGCTTTTAGGTCTTCAACGGTGTCATAGCTTGTTTTGTAAACTTAATCCTTAACGGAGACCTACACAATCGATATCAAAATACTCATACATACTCACGGCTATAAATCCCTAGAAGGGGTAGCCAGAGCTAACGAATTAGAAATTCCTCAGTCACTTTTGGAAGTTGAGTGGGGAAAAGATGGTAAAATAAAGGTTGTTGGTGATGGGTCTCCAACCGCATCGCCCATAAATCCCTTAAAAAGCCCCAATACCGTTAGTCGCCTCTTACGTACACTCACCGGAAGAAAAGGGGTAGTGCTAATCTAAGACGACACTACACAGCAAACTACTGTAAGTTTTCCTTAATTATATAAAAAAAATATTTTTCCTATTACAGCACGGTGTTATCTCGTTCCACCAATCAAGTGATATCGCTAGACGAGACTGTGTTACCTCCTCGGGCCTTGCCAGTTGTATTGAAAGCGGCTTACACGGATCAGGTATGTACACTATATAGACTATTCGATCAAATATTAGTGTAGATTATATACATACATAATTATCTACCGATTTCTGAATTAAGTATTCCAGCTGAGAACAACTTAACTATCGTTCTGTGGCATTGAAATCTTAACAACTGAATGAGACAAAACGATACTTAAGTCGTTCTCAGCTTGAATACTCAGTTCAGAAATCGGTCGTATATGTTTTATCCATCGATTTTGCGATTATTTTAATATACAGTTATTAAAAAGCTGGAAAGTAAAATTAGCGTGTAGATAAAGACGGTAACAGCCGTCTTCATAAATTAATTCCATATTACATACTCAAAATATGGTGAAATCTTACGCCATATACAAAAAACAAGGCAAAAGGGCTAAGAGTATAAGAAATTTAATCTAGCTACATAAAGAACTTAACTAAATAGAGCAGAAATCAATCGTAGTTCAGTACGAAAATTGCTGAATTTATCACCCGTGAAAGGAATTTAAAGACAATAAATTTACAGTTAAATTACCTCAATGATTTTTATTCGCAGGTGGATCTAAGTCTGATGGGTCGTAGCTCATCATCTCCCGCTAACACTAACGCCTCTTCTAATTCGGTAAGTTTTATTATTATTAATAAATAAAGGATAAATAAAAGAAAGAAAAATTTCGACACAGGCGGGAATCGAATCCGCGACCTCGGGTATGCGCCCCCGTCGCTCTGCCAATTGAGCTACCGTGTCAATTATTATATCATTATTTATTAGTAATAATCCCCACATGAAATTTTCATGAACAAAAACATTCAAATTAAGATATATTATAATTATATAAGTATGAAGAATAAAAGAGCATGTATGAAAAGATTGATGGATGTAAACGAAGCTAGAGAGGTTTGCCAGGATCGTACAAAGTGGCGATCAATAGTCTCTGCCTACCCCAATGGGAACTAATGGCGTGAGTATATGTATGTATGTATGTATATATACAGGGTGTAATTGTAATGACTGTTTTCCTTGAAAAGTATGATTAATTAACACGTATAGAGGCAGAATTCGTTGAAAAAAAACACACTTATTTTTTTTCAAATTTTGTTAAAATTTGCACTAAGAAAGTAGTACTATTGACACCAACACGCTCAATGTGTGCGTGAAACGCGATGACAAGGCGGGCAACTCAGCTGACAGCTGCGACCCGCCGTGACCCTTAACCGGCGGCCAAATCAAATCAAGGCCAGTAAAGTAATCAATCGAACTTAGCTTCTAATATCTTCTTATTTTTTACATGTTATTATTTGACATGATAAATTTGAATAACACTACCCCATAGTTAATACTGCGTTGGAATGCGGCAGTATTTTCAGAGAAAAATTCATAATTCGTAAACATCGATCGCCGCGAAATTCAAAATCTGCATGTATCAACAAGTCGGGCGGGCTTGTCGGCATTACATCAAAGGAACAGTATTAGTACTAAGTAGTTGTTTGTAGCTCATTGTGTTTGTGTCGCTTACGATTGGATGTCACTTTGATTTTTCGCATTAATTTTCGGAGTGTGAGTTCAGTTTTAGTATCTTGTGTTGTGATTGTGTTGAGTAAATATGGCGTACACGAATCAGCAAAGTTCAGTGTTGGTGTTTTATAATGTTAATTCTCAAAATGTTCTGCGTTTTGCGCAAATAAAGGTGATAGCCCGGATCTGCCACTGCCAATCAAAACGGGGTGAGTTATTTTTATTCATATTCTTTAGTTAACTGTGATAGAGTACAGATACACCCGTTTAGAGCCCTTTAGCCCCGAGAGAGTTTAGTAAACACCAAGAACTCCTCCAATTTCGACGTCGGTTAATGAATGAATAGGTATCTCTTGCGCACTTTATTTTATGCCAAGTAAATGCATCGTTTCGAGGGTCTCTATTTGTTTTTAACTTTATTATCTTACGCTCATGAAGTACATACATTACATACATACTCACGCCGTTACTTCCCATTGGGGAGGCAGAGACGTAAAGTAAAACAAAAAAAATAGCGGTAGCTAATTATTTAGGACGACAGTTTTGTTATAATCGTCGGTGTTAATTAATAGAGATAGATTTTTTACATACATATTCTCACGCCATTAGTTCCCATTGGGGTAGGCAGAGACTATCGATCGCCACTTCGTACGATCCTGGCAAACCTCTCTAGCTTTGTTTACATCCATCAATCTTTTTACTTGGAAATGTTTGAATTACACTACCCCATATTTAATACTGGATTGAAATACGAGGCGACTAAGACCACAGCCTCACCAGGCGCGGCGATAAGTTCAAAGAAAAATCAAACATAACATAGCCGCGAAATTCAAAAAATTTTTGCATTGCTGTCATAGTGCGGTTCATACGGTCACGAGCAAGTGTGCGCAAGACTAGATGGTCACATGACGCGCCCGCTGTTCTCTGTGTGTGGGTGAGACATTATACGGGTAGGAACTAGGAGTGTGTGCGCTAGGCTAGTGTAGATAACCACAATTTTCCATCTGATGGAGAAAGTAAGTTTTTCTGCTAAAGCGGTTTTAATCTTTTTGTTTATTTCATATGGTGGATATTAAGCATTAAACTTTAATATACGAATTAATATTGAAGTAACAATCGCCGTCAAACTAACACGCTGTATAATATAAATAATATGATTGTACAAACCATCTTTTGAAAATATTAAAAAATGTGAATGTAATTCTTTGTTGCTTCTTCTCTTTACGAACACCTTCCGAAGCAACGGACTAATAATAAATTAAAAAAAAAATTACGTTATGTAAATGTTAGTTATTAACTTAATTTTGAAAAAAATAAACTTTTTGACTTTTTTTTAGATGATGATGATGTGTATTTGCCTACTATATATCAATTGAAAAAAATACGAATTGATCATTGTCATTATACAGTACTATAAAATTATTAATACTAACTACCTTCACAAAATTTTAAGTTACATTTGCGTTTAATATTTGCTATGTACAAAAAGAGCTAATGTTATCTGGAGCCTTGCTAGTGTTCTTCCCTCGCTTGGTTGTGCTAATGATCGGGTTCCAAGCAGGTGGTAGTTGCCAACCATCATTTCTATTGAAGTTTGGATGTTTCTTTATTTCAATAGACTCGCGTATCATTCTAGGTATCAATCGATTCTCTTTTGCTAGAATTGTAGGTTTGTCAAAACGCATGTGGTGGTTTGGCTTATCGAGGGTGTGTTCACACAAAGCAGATCTATCAGGACGCCTATTCTTCATATCATTCTTACATACACGGAATCAGAGGAATTGCTTAATATAATAAGTTAATATAAGATGTTTTTATTTGTTTTTATTTATTTTTTTATCATAATAATACAATTAGTTAGATACAATCGATTTCTGATAATAATTTATACACTACTTACCAATACCATTATATGAAAACTAATAGTTTAAGCCTTTTTTGTTTATTGTTGCCTGAAATACAGGTAAATTACCTAGCTCAGGAACAGGAAAATGTTATATTTTGTACTTTAAATAATTAACTAGGTTAAGACGAATATTATGTACTTTTGAAAACTGAATAAATTTTTTATTATTATTTATTATTATATCAGCAATATGTTCTTTTACGCGAGTAGCTAAAAACCAAATAGGGCCTTAAAAAACCATGTAATAACACGCGATTAAAATATCCGAAAGTCAAAAGTTGAAGATTTGTTCAAAATCAGCTTTGGCTGATGATGACTGTCGTTTACAATAGCTGATTAGCTATTGAGCTACAGCCTAAATAAGGCCTCATTGAAATATATTAAAAAAATAATTTTTCACCCTCTAAAAAAAATGATTTATTTTTACTTATGTAAAGGCATCTAAAATGCCCCTTCAATACTTTTCGTCTTGAAAAAAATATGGGTTGTACAAATATATTTTCTATTTGTTTTCCAGTCTCGAAATACGCGAACCACATTGAGTCAATTAGAAGATGTGTTCCAACTGTACGAGATTGCGAGGTAAATATTCTGATTTGAGTTTTTTTACATAATCCCTTTAAGGGGTAACCAGAGAGCCTTTAAGGGCAGAAACTCCTCAGCCATCATTTGAAAGTTGATAGGGGAGAAGATGGTAAGAATAAAGTATCGTTGGTGATTGTTCTCTAACCGCTTCGCCCAGAAACCATTTAAAAAGCCCCCATACCCTTAGTCACCTCATACGCCACCTGTGGGTAGAAAGGGTTAGTGACATTCGAAGCCGGCACTACACAGCACTACTAATGATTATTATCATTTAGCTAATCACTACCTAATTATAATTGATAAACAAAACCATCCTTGGTTTCACGAATTTTCACCAAATAACTTCCAAGAAGGTTGATTCTTTCGGACCCCCTATATAATTTTGTAGTACCGACGTAAAGTATATTTGTGTATTTATAAAATACATACATACATATACTCACGGCTGTAAATCCCAAGATGGGGTAGCCAGAGCTAAGAAATTAGAAATCCTCAGCCACTTCTGGAAGTTGAGTGGGAAAAGATGGTAAAATAAAGGTTTTTTGTGATGGGTCTCCATCTCATCGCCTAAAAATACCTTAAAAGCCCCAATACCGTTAGTCGCCTCTTACTTACACCCACCGGTAGAAATGGGGTAGTGCTATCCTAAGCCGACATTACACTGTGTATAATATGTCCGTATATTTAGCATTTTTTTATGCCGCAGGTTCCTAGAAATGCCAATATTGTGGCAAGGCTGCGAGGACTTGGCAGCTCGATGGCTGAGCGTGGAGACTGTCGGCGCCATACTGACGTGGAGCGGCTCCAAGTGTGGCTCGCAGTGGCTGCATCGGTGAGAATATCATTTACAATACATTTTAGACCAATTATACGTAGGAGACAGTTAAATAAGTAGAAAAAATGATTATTTAGTTTTTTCGTTCATTTCCGTCATTCGTTCATTTGGGCCGATTCGTTTGATCCTTTTCAAATCGCTCATTCATTTAGCTGAAACACCAAACTTCAAGCCTTTTATCCCCAAAAAGGTATTAGAGGTACTGATACTACTAAACATTACTTGATGTACTCATTGTGAGAAATATAATGTTTTCATTCTATTAAAATTGGATGGTAATGTTAGTAGAGGATGACCACGGAGAACACACTTGGACCAAATTGAGAGTGTGCTCAAAAAGGCTGCATCCGAAGTATGAAGAATAATAGAGCATGTATGAAAATATTGATGGATGTAAACGAAGCTAGAGAGGATAAAGGATCCAGGATCGTATAATGTGGCGATCGATAGTCTCTGCCTACCCCAATGAGAACTAATGGCGTGAGTATATGTATGTAAAATTGTGCGTTGAAATACCGATGGCTGAGCGTGGAGACTATCGGCGCCATACTGACCTGAGCGGGTCCAAGTGTGGCTCGCAGTGGCTGCATCGGGGAGAGAATAGGGTATTATACACCATGTAAGAAAAAATATAAAAATGAATGTTTATGATAGATTATGAAAAAAGTAAACGAGAAACGTCAGTATTTATTTATTAAAATGCAACGTGAATTTTATAATTCAATTTTATAAATCGTCTTTTTTAATCTGTTTTTTAAATGTCTAAAACGCCATCCGCCACATTGGATTTCGACGTGACGTCACTCCGATAGTAAACAATCTAAGATTCTTGTGGTGCTCTGTGTTACGAAGTGATTTATTTCCTCTATGCTGTGTTATTTTGAAATTTTACGGGGTATTATCACGTTTATGGACCTTTATCCTTTATTTTATTAAAATAGTATCATGGAAGACGGTTTTGTGAAAGCAGAAAGTACAAATCTACCAATGATAGATACGTTGATGGTGGCGAAATTTTTTGCATCCAATCCCGATTTCTGTTCTGCCGAATTGAGAAATATTAAAACAGTAATGTAAGTAACTATCGTATCAAGTTTTGTCTAACAGTAAATATAATACAATAACAATACACAACACGATAATACCTGTGTTTACTATTATAATCCAACCTAACCTATTTTTGTCATCAGGTCGGGAAGGGAATCTTACGGGGACGACGCAATAGGCTATGTGCAGCTCAAGCGGGTTCAAAACACATGCATTGTTAAGTGTACGGTATGCCCGGAACACAAAGTGCGTTCTAAGCCCTATGCAGTGACACTTATTGTGAATGAACAGGAAGAGACTGTGACTAGTGTTAAGTGCCACGATTGCCCCTCGTCAGAAGGTGGCTGCAAGCACAGTGTTGCATTTTTAATGTGGTTACACCGCCGAACCGAAGCCCCGTCGTGTACTTCAGTTGAATGCTATTGGAGGAAATCGAATCTGGCTAAGGTCGGTTCATCAATAAAAATTTTGTGTGCAAAAGAAATCTCTAAAAGAAAACCTAAGGAGATGGTTCCAGACAGCAGTTTGTTAAATGAATTTGTTGTAGAATGCAAAAAAAGAAAAATCAACAAATGTCAGTTTTTGCAGCATGAACCTGATTTTGACAGCAAATCAACTTTATCACTGCATCATCTAATAATTAAATACCATGATGAAAACTGTGACGTTTTTTTAAATAAAATCTCTCATCTTTTCAATCAAAAAACTATATCATTCCTAGAGAATAGAACTAGAGATCAACATAAAAGTGGCTTGTGGCATGAACTAAGATATGGCAGAATCACAGCCTCGAAATGCTATGAAGTGAGCCGGTGCAAAACTGTGGATGGTACTTTGGTCGCTATGATTTTTGGTGCAAAAATTCCAGAAACTCCAGCAATATCGAGAGGTAAAAAACTGGAAGATGAAGTCAGGATAACAGTGGAAAAGAAAATACAAATGAAGATAGAAAAATGTGGTCTATATATTTCTGAGACATTCCCAATGGTTGCTGGCTCTCCAGATGGGATTAATAACAAGACTACTTTTGAAATTAAGTGTCCATCAAGTGAAAAAACTGCACAACACTATATAAATAAAGACGGTACAATTTCAAAGAAATATTTTGCACAAGTTCAAATGCAAATGTATTGTGCTAAAGGAAACAAAAGTTATTTTTGTGTTGCTAGTAGTGATTTTAAAGAAAATAATCAGGTCACTATAATTCCTGTTGAATATGAACATGAGTATGTAATGAAGTTATTAAATAGTGTAGTTGCTTTTTGGAAGAATAACATCTTTCCAATTTTATACGAAAGTGTTAAAGTTTGAAAAATAACTTTGAAAATATACTTTTCTTCTTATTATATGAATAACTGATAATTTTTTATAATATAATACGTCAATGTTATTGTTTATTACGTTGTAACCTATGTACAATACATTTATTTTATAATGAAAATGATTGTTGTTTTATTGAATTAATTTTATTTTTACTTTCTAAGTAATATTGAAAGCTCAATTGATACCAATATAGCAGTGCAGTAGACCCTATACATAGTGCCTATGTATTCACATATTTTGCACATGCACTTCTATTATGGTGGCCACGTTGACCCATTCTTCAAATCAACTCAGTCATGTGTTGACCAACATCATCTTTATACAGTGCACCATGGAAAAAATAAAAGTATACTTATTATTGGTTACATTTTTTTATTATAATATAATGATACATAGTATAAAAACAAAGTTGCCTGTGCAAGTATTCGTTTAATCCTTGATTAATTTTGATACAATTTTCACTATGATGTGTAGATAGCTGTACTAGGGCGAGGCATGTTACCAGTTATTTAATAAGGGCATCTTGTAAATTAATCAAGGCACAAGCTGTTGTAATACACAAATCTAACATACAAATTAAATTTGAATTTATCACTGAATGCATCTTTAACATGCCAAACTCTCTTAATCTTCGAATGACCCTCTCGACATGAATTCTAAGACTGGCTATTTGTTTTGTCTGTCGCGCTTCAGCTTTTGTTAATTTAGAACCAGCAGAAACACTCGGAGGCCTCAGCAAAGTAAATCCTTTTTGAGATAAAAAATGTTCAAGGTGCTTAAACCCTCTGTCAGCTAAAATGCAAGCGTTAGATGGCAAACTATCTAAAAATTTGCTGTGTTCAACTAAGTTTACATCACTTATCCTTCCTGCATATCCAGTAGACACAAAATTCACAAGACCATCAGGTGTACATGATATTAAATATTTTATAGTATTAGTTTTTTTGTAGTCTGACCAGGTTAATGCTTGGTGCATGGCTTTTTTTGGTTTTTGAATTTCAATTTCCAAGCAGTCTATTATACATGTCACTTTATTATATTTATGCCTAAAAGCAATAGGTAGGTTTTTCTTGATTGTATTAGTTGAAAACTGTTTAATAAAGGGTGAAAGTACTTTCACAATAGGGTATTACACCATTTTTTGAAAACGGTTTTAAATTAATCCTGAGATCGTAATAAACCAGTAGAATTTTTATTTCAATTTTATAAAACCGAAAAATGCCTTAAAAACTATTTTTTATTTATGATTTTGAATTTTCGCGCGGAAACGCTAGCCGCCATGCTGTTTCGGCTCGTGACGTCACTTCGTTAGTAAACAATACGACTGCAAAAGACCAATAACAAGATTTGTGAAAATATTGAGTTCTAATGTTTATCATTGGTGTCTTGTGCCTGAATGCAGTAACACAAGTGTAAAAACGCCACAAAAATTGTGGATTCAAGTGCCCAGTGATATTAAAATGAGAAACACTTGGTTGAAACTGGCAAGAAGAGACCCAAAATCATTGTCCACAAAGACTAGACTGTATTTTTGTGAAGACCACTTTGATGTAAGTATGCGTTATAAATGGTAACTTAACTATTGAATAAATATTAAAACTTCATGTTAATATTACAAAACAAATGTCATATTTTGTAATGTATTTATAGGTTATATTATGTACCTATGATATGTAGTGAGTTGTAAACTTCATAAATATTATATTCCATATTTTAGCTGGAAAATGATATGGAAAATTATACAAAGTATAAGATAATGGGGTCTGTTAAACGAATTCGGATGAAACCAAACTGCGTGCCATCCAGATTTGATTGCCAAGCAAACAGAAAACACAAGTCCTCTTCAAGCGAGGCTCGGCATGCCTTCATTAAAAGACAAAGAATGTCTACAATTAAGGAGATTGAAGAGACCATACAAAATGAGAATTATGTTATATCATTACCATCTTGTAGTCAAGGTAATTTATTCTATTTGTAGTTTATGCAGTTGTAATAAATTATCAATAGTATCACTAGGACAGATACTAATATTAACCATATTTTACTATTATTTCCAGACTTTTTGACACATGAAATTAAGAATTGTCATGATAAAGCAGTCCAAGCAGTACAAGCCCATGAACATAAAGCAATTCAAGTCTGTCGGATAACACACTACAGAAGTAGATATGTGCAGACTAGTATAAAAAAAGAAGACAGCATGACGTCACCTTTCAAGACAGCTGTGTGTACTGCAACATCACCCTTTAAAGTATCTCAAGGAAGAATGAGCAAACTATGTGTATCTCCTTTATCAGCCACCAAAAGAAAACTGAATTTTTTTGAAGATAAATATGAGAGTGATGAGTCATACGCACCATCAATAGCAGGTTCGACGGTAACGTCTAGACAATCAAAAACTACTTCTGATGCTAGCTTTCAAGAGGAATTCGAAAAAGTTGAAAAAGTACACCTACTGAGTACTTTGTCTAAGATAAAAAGTAAGCCCCGATTATATATTGGTCTACCAAAGGAACTCTATTTTCTGATAGATTTGATTGAAAAACACACTAACATTTCTGAGAGAAATATTTTATTATGCTTGATGCGAATAAAATTAAATAGAACATTTGCACAACTCGCTGATGATTTTGATATATCGGTGACTCGAGCTTGCAATGTATTTTTCGACACGATGCCAGCAATTGTGAAAGTACTTTCACCCTTTATTAAACAGTTTTCAACTAATACAATCAAGAAAAACCTACCTATTGCTTTTAGGCATAAATATAATAAAGTGACATGTATAATAGACTGCTTGGAAATTGAAATTCAAAAACCAAAAAAAGCCATGCACCAAGCATTAACCTGGTCAGACTACAAAAAAACTAATACTATAATATTATATATAACGTCGGCAGGGTAGATCGGCGTAGATTCATGATTCCTCAATCACAAATCAGACACAGAAATAAATAATCACAGCTTTAATCAACTTCGCCACTATTCACAAATTAACTAAGTACAAATTATATTGCGTTAACACCGATTAGAAACGTATGACGGTTCCGAGCACAACCGACCCACTCTTTGTCCATCCTTAGAATGATCCTTGCCCGAACTCCATCAGAGGGCGCACGATTACCTCGTGACCACACCCTTCCGCTTCTTACCACTTAGTCAACTGAGTCAAATCAGCAACTCTATTAGGTATTACCGACACGTAGTCAATTCAGTAACTGTATTAGGTGCCGCCGACATGTAGTCAAATGAGCAACCATATTAGGTGCCGCCGACACGGCCATCCTGACAAGACACACGTCCTCGTGTGTTACTCGGCATCTGAAACAATATCAGATGGCAATACCACTTGTCCAAAATACTGACTTCCTCAATGAGGATTGTTCAATTTCAAAACAAAAAATACTTTATTACTTAAATGCTTTTCAGGAACTCACACACAAAAAGTTATTACAACAATCCTCACTAAAGAAAAGTCACTAAGAAGTGTTCGCATTTATGGTTCATAGAGTGATCAAACAAACAGATCATCCCAGTGATCAAACAGTCAGATCATCCCAGTGATCAAACAAACAGATCATCCCAGTGATCAAACAAACAGATCATCCCAGTGATCAAACAAACAGATCATCCCAGTGATCAAACAAACAGATCATCCCAGTGATCAAACAAACAGATCATCCCAGTGATCAAACAGTCAGGTCATCCCAGTGACCTTAACTCATATCATTAACGGTCATCCCAGTGACAGCGAAAAATCAGAGTTGGTCATCCCAGTGACCCCAAAACACATCTTCAGCGGTCATCCCAGTGACCCTGAAACACATCTTTAGTGGTCATCCCAGTGACCCAAAACACATCTTCAGCGGTCATCCCAGTGACCCCGAAACACATTTTTTAGTGGTCATCCCAGTGACCCCAAAACACATCTTCAGCGGTCATCCCAGTGACCCCGAAACACATTTTTAGTGGTCATCCCAGTGACCCCAAAACACATCTTCAGCGGTCATCCCAGTGACCCTAAAGCCCCTATATTCATACTTGGTCATCTCAGTGACCACTACAATTTATCAAATGTCTTACAAAAGACAGATTATACCTACAATCAGAACTAAGAAAATTTATAAACTTACCTCAACTCATTCAATAAAGATTCAGAACCCAACGGGTCAAACCTCTCTGGCTTTTTCTAAAACTATCATGTCATGGCTCTATTTTTACAGCCTATTGTAACTGTCCAAAGCCGTTAAACTGTACCTATATCCTTCTTAAACTTCTACTACTCCAAAGGAACCCTTACATAATGCGTTTAATTTTGTCTGAATTTGTTCTTCGTTTTTGCATTAATACAAAATCACCGACAGAAAACCTAGTGAATTTAGCCTTGTGCTTATCAAAACCCTCAATAGATTGATCGGTACTCGAAACGGGAATCAAATGAAATCCACTAGTACAATCAAAGAATAAAAAGAAATTCGCGCCGTTTAATCACGCAATTAAATCTGATATGAAAGGTACAGGAAACTAATCGGGCACTGTATTACTATTTAGTTCGCGATAGTCTACGCACGCACATCATATTGGTACCATTACGTTTCTTTACTAATAACGCAGGGCTAGAAAAATGGGGAACCACTTCGCCTAATTATGTTAGCTTGTAAAAGTTCATTGACCTTAGCTCCTATCACCCGCCGTTCATCCGGCGTGAACGAATTTTCATCAACTCGTATAGTGGAAAAACCTACAATAAGATAACTTTCTATTTTTAAAATACCTAGCATCTCGCTTTTTGCAGCGTCACTAACATCGCATCAAATTGTGCTAAATTTATTTCAGACGCTATGATTACTTGAGAACTATATTCAACATTTAACTTTCGACCGTGAAATTTGAGGTAGACATATTTACGGCAAAGACTAGCGCTAAAATTTCTCTACCTAACATTATGTTACAACGCAGGTACATATCTGGCAAAACGTGGAGTAAAAACACAAATCTAAAATCACAGATCTTCACCTTACGCTATATTTGTACAGTGCTAAACGTACTACTCAAGCCTATTACAGTTAATTAACAACATTGTTTTTGCGTTTCCACAAATCTTTATCGCTACGCTCTCTTTAACTAAGGAGAATTCGGCACCGGAATCATAATGAAAAATAAACTGCTCACCAGAATGAGTCAGTGTACCTGAAGGTGGTTACACTGCAAAAGTCGACTCTGCTCGACGCGAGTACTGGTACCTGACCTGACCTCCGGCTCGCAACGTGTCGCGTCGTTCCACACTTGAAACACACCAATAGCTTGATGAACTGGCTACTAAAGAGTATGACGTCGCAGTTTTCCCGCTCACTGGCTTAGACTAGAAGCGATGTTTAGGTCTTATCTTAGACCGACATATATCGGCTTTGTGTCCAACTTTTCCACAGCTGTAACACTGTGATAACCAATTGGATGCAGATCCTTTTAACGCGCGGCTCATCGCCACGACGAGGCTTCCATCCTGCAGTGGATGGAACCGTATCCGTACAGAATCCGTAGTTGCACATCAGGAGCTCGGAGTCGAATTCCGGTAGAGTAACTTTATCACTGGACACTGTAAGAGGTTTTAATGCTCCAATAAAGGCTAACATATTTCGATTTTGCACTTCAAATAAACTTTTCCATTTATTGTCACTTTCTTTATATTACGATTCACGAAATCGGCGTTGGGGAGATCCCGCTTCTGATAACGTCGGCAGGGTAGATCGGCGTAGATTCATGATTCCTCAATCACAAATCAGACACAGAAATAAATAATCACAGCTTTAATCAACTTCGCCACTATTCACAAATTAACTAAGTACAAATTATATTGCGTTAAAACCGATTAGAAACGTATGACGGTTCCGAGCACAACCGATCCACTCTTTGTCCATCCTTAGAATGATCCTTGCCCGAACTCCATCAGAGGGCGCACGATTACCTCGTGACCACACCCTTCCGCTTCTTACCACTTAGTCAACTGAGTCAAATCAGCAACTCTATTAGGTATTACCGACACGTAGTCAATTCAGTAACTGTATTAGGTGCCGCCGACATGTAGTCAAATGAGCAACCATATTAGGTGCCGCCGACATATATATTATATAAAATTGAAGTTTGAAGGATAAAAATGGTCGGAAACATACTAACAGGCAAAAGATAATGGAAATTTGTACAAGCTTTTATAAGGATTTATACGCCGATACAACCAGAGTTGCAAACTCACATGATGAATATTCATTCTGTGATGATATTCCGTTTATCACAGGCTATGAAGTACATATAGCTCTAAAAAGTATGCATTATGAAAAAAGCCCTGGAGAAGACGGCGTCACAACGGAATCACTAAAATTAGGAGAGCCCACATTATTACCCCACCTTGCCAACCTTTGCAATGAAATATTAGTTTCAGGAAAATTTCCGCACAAATTCTGTCATTCCAATATCATATTACTTCATAAGAAAGGCAAAAAATCAGACATTGGAAATTACAGACCCGTTAGCTTAACATCCCACGTTTATAAATTATTTATAAAAATAATTCACAACCGAATTCGATCTATACTGAACCAGCATCAACCACCAGAACAAGCCGGTTTCCGACCTGGTTATTCCACCACTGACCATCTACACACGCTCAACCAAATAATAGAAAAGACCAACGAGTTCAACATACCCCTTTACCTTGCATTCATTGATTATACCAAAGCTTTTGACAGTCTCCACCACCAAGCAATATTTTCCGCCCTTGCGAATCAAAAAATAGAACCGACCTATATTGAACTCGTTAGTGCTATCTACAGAAACAGCACAGCTAACGTGAAATTGGAAAGGCCAGGTCCAACGTTTACAATTGAGAAGGGAGTCAAACAGGGCGACCCACTGTCTCCTAACTTGTTTACAAGTTGCCTTGAGGAAGTCTTCAAGAAGTTGACGCAGTCATGGGAGAATGAGGGCATCGATATCGGAGGCCACAAATTGACAAACCTCCGGTTCGCTGACGATATAGTCCTACTCTCCCACTCAGCACCCGAGCTCCAACGAATGTTGCGAGAGCTATCCACGGCAAGCCTTGAGGTTGGACTGATGATGAACCGGTCGAAGACGAAAGTTATGACCAATAGCGCAAAACGTAGGGTTGAGGTAGATGGGCAGGAAATACAATACGTCGATGAGTACATTTACTTGGGCCAGATAGCGTCCTTCGAATCCAGACAGGACAAGGAGATCGATCGAAGGATTGAAAACGCCTGGAAGAGCTTCTGGTCCATGAAGTCGCTAATGAAGGGCGACTTACCTTTGTCCCTGAAGCGTAAACTCATTGATATGTGTATCCTGCCTGTCCTAACTTACGGTGCACAGACATGGTCACTAACTGAGTCTCAGAAGTCCAAACTCAAGGTGTGCCAGAGAGCGATTGAGCGCAGTATTTTGGGTGTGAAGCGAACAGACCGCATTCGTAACACCGACCTGCGCTCCAAAACTCAAATAGCCGACGTGGGTGCTAAGACAGCCAAATTGAAGTGGGACTGGGCGGGGCATGTCTGCCGTATGCCGCCGGACAGGTGGGCTAAAAATGTAACCCAATGGGTTCCTAGCAACGGCCGCCGGCGCAGAGGCAGACCAAGAAGGAGATGGCGGGATGACCTGGACTCTTTTCGAAAAGATTGGAGAGAGCAGGCCCAAAGCAGGGATGAATGGAAAATCCAGGGAGAGACCTTTGCCCAGCAGTGGGACACAATAGGTTAATAAAAAAAAAAAATATATTTAATATCATGTACACCTGATGGTCTTGTGAATTTTGTGTCTACTGGATATGCAGGAAGGATAAGTGATGTAAACTTAGTTGAACACAGCAAATTTTTAGATAGTTTGCCATCTAACGCTTGCATTTTAGCTGACAGAGGGTTTAAGCACCTTGAACATTTTTTATCTCAAAAAGGATTTACTTTGCTGAGGCCTCCGAGTGTTTCTGCTGGTTCTAAATTAACAAAAGCTGAAGCGCGACAGACAAAACAAATAGCCAGTCTTAGAATTCATGTCGAGAGGGTCATTCGAAGATTAAGAGAGTTTGGCATGTTAAAGATGCATTCAGTGATAAATTCAAATTTAATTTGTATGTTAGATTTGTGTATTACAACAGCTTGTGCCTTGATTAATTTACAAGATGCCCTTATTAAATAACTGGTAACATGCCTCGCCCTAGTACAGCTATCTACACATCATAGTGAAAATTGTATCAAAATTAATCAAGGATTAAACGAATACTTGCACAGGCAACTTTGTTTTTATACTATGTATCATTATATTATAATAAAAAAATGTAACCAATAATAAGTATACTTTTATTTTTTCCATGGTGCACTGTATAAAGATGATGTTGGTCAACACATGACTGAGTTGATTTGAAGAATGGGTCAACGTGGCCACCATAATAGAAGTGCATGTGCAAAATATGTGAATACATAGGCACTATGTATAGGGTCTACTGCACTGCTATATTGGTATCAATTGAGCTTTCAATATTACTTAGAAAGTAAAAATAAAATTAATTCAATAAAACAACAATCATTTTCATTATAAAATAAATGTATTGTACATAGGTTACAACGTAATAAACAATAACATTGACGTATTATATTATAAAAAATTATCAGTTATTCATATAATAAGAAGAAAAGTATATTTTCAAAGTTATTTTTCAAACTTTAACACTTTCGTATAAAATTGGAAAGATGTTATTCTTCCAAAAAGCAACTACACTATTTAATAACTTCATTACATACTCATGTTCATATTCAACAGGAATTATAGTGACCTGATTATTTTCTTTAAAATCACTACTAGCAACACAAAAATAACTTTTGTTTCCTTTAGCACAATACATTTGCATTTGAACTTGTGCAAAATATTTCTTTGAAATTGTACCGTCTTTATTTATATAGTGTTGTGCAGTTTTTTCACTTGATGGACACTTAATTTCAAAAGTAGTCTTGTTATTAATCCCATCTGGAGAGCCAGCAACCATTGGGAATGTCTCAGAAATATATAGACCACATTTTTCTATCTTCATTTGTATTTTCTTTTCCACTGTTATCCTGACTTCATCTTCCAGTTTTTTACCTCTCGATATTGCTGGAGTTTCTGGAATTTTTGCACCAAAAATCATAGCGACCAAAGTACCATCCACAGTTTTGCACCGGCTCACTTCATAGCATTTCGAGGCTGTGATTCTGCCATATCTTAGTTCATGCCACAAGCCACTTTTATGTTGATCTCTAGTTCTATTCTCTAGGAATGATATAGTTTTTTGATTGAAAAGATGAGAGATTTTATTTAAAAAAACGTCACAGTTTTCATCATGGTATTTAATTATTAGATGATGCAGTGATAAAGTTGATTTGCTGTCAAAATCAGGTTCATGCTGCAAAAACTGACATTTGTTGATTTTTCTTTTTTTGCATTCTACAACAAATTCATTTAACAAACTGCTGTCTGGAACCATCTCCTTAGGTTTTCTTTTAGAGATTTCTTTTGCACACAAAATTTTTATTGATGAACCGACCTTAGCCAGATTCGATTTCCTCCAATAGCATTCAACTGAAGTACACGACGGGGCTTCGGTTCGGCGGTGTAACCACATTAAAAATGCAACACTGTGCTTGCAGCCACCTTCTGACGAGGGGCAATCGTGGCACTTAACACTAGTCACAGTCTCTTCCTGTTCATTCACAATAAGTGTCACTGCATAGGGCTTAGAACGCACTTTGTGTTCCGGGCATACCGTACACTTAACAATGCATGTGTTTTGAACCCGCTTGAGCTGCACATAGCCTATTGCGTCGTCCCCGTAAGATTCCCTTCCCGACCTGATGACAAAAATAGGTTAGGTTGGATTATAATAGTAAACACAGGTATTATCGTGTTGTGTATTGTTATTGTATTATATTTACTGTTAGACAAAACTTGATACGATAGTTACTTACATTACTGTTTTAATATTTCTCAATTCGGCAGAACAGAAATCGGGATTGGATGCAAAAAATTTCGCCACCATCAACGTATCTATCATTGGTAGATTTGTACTTTCTGCTTTCACAAAACCGTCTTCCATGATACTATTTTAATAAAATAAAGGATAAAGGTCCATAAACGTGATAATACCCCGTAAAATTTCAAAATAACACAGCATAGAGGAAATAAATCACTTCGTAACACAGAGCGCCACAAGAATCTTAGATTGTTTACTATCGGAGTGACGTCACGTCGAAATCCAATGTGGCGGATGGCGTTTTAGACATTTAAAAAACAGATTAAAAAAGACGATTTATAAAATTGAATTATAAAATTCACGTTGCATTTTAATAAATAAATACTGACGTTTCTCGTTTACTTTTTTCATAATCTATCATAAACATTCATTTTTATATTTTTTCTTACATGGTGTATAATACCCTATTGCTGGCATCGTGTCGAAAAATACATTGCAAGCTCGAGTCACCGATATATCAAAATCATCAGCGAGTTGTGCAAATGTTCTATTTAATTTTATTCGCATCAAGCATAATAAAATATTTCTCTCAGAAATGTTAGTGTGTTTTTCAATCAAATCTATCAGAAAATAGAGTTCCTTTGGTAGACCAATATATAATCGGGGCTTACTTTTTATCTTAGACAAAGTACTCAGTAGGTGTACTTTTTCAACTTTTTCGAATTCCTCTTGAAAGCTAGCATCAGAAGTAGTTTTTGATTGTCTAGACGTTACCGTCGAACCTGCTATTGATGGTGCGTATGACTCATCACTCTCATATTTATCTTCAAAAAAATTCAGTTTTCTTTTGGTGGCTGATAAAGGAGATACACATAGTTTGCTCATTCTTCCTTGAGATACTTTAAAGGGTGATGTTGCAGTACACACAGCTGTCTTGAAAGGTGACGTCATGCTGTCTTCTTTTTTTATACTAGTCTGCACATATCTACTTCTGTAGTGTGTTATCCGACAGACTTGAATTGCTTTATGTTCATGGGCTTGTACTGCTTGGACTGCTTTATCATGACAATTCTTAATTTCATGTGTCAAAAAGTCTGGAAATAATAGTAAAATATGGTTAATATTAGTATCTGTCCTAGTGATACTATTGATAATTTATTACAACTGCATAAACTACAAATAGAATAAATTACCTTGACTACAAGATGGTAATGATATAACATAATTCTCATTTTGTATGGTCTCTTCAATCTCCTTAATTGTAGACATTCTTTGTCTTTTAATGAAGGCATGCCGAGCCTCGCTTGAAGAGGACTTGTGTTTTCTGTTTGCTTGGCAATCAAATCTGGATGGCACGCAGTTTGGTTTCATCCGAATTCGTTTAACAGACCCCATTATCTTATACTTTGTATAATTTTCCATATCATTTTCCAGCTAAAATATGGAATATAATATTTATGAAGTTTACAACTCACTACATATCATAGGTACATAATATAACCTATAAATACATTACAAAATATGACATTTGTTTTGTAATATTAACATGAAGTTTTAATATTTATTCAATAGTTAAGTTACCATTTATAACGCATACTTACATCAAAGTGGTCTTCACAAAAATACAGTCTAGTCTTTGTGGACAATGATTTTGGGTCTCTTCTTGCCAGTTTCAACCAAGTGTTTCTCATTTTAATATCACTGGGCACTTGAATCCACAATTTTTGTGGCGTTTTTACACTTGTGTTACTGCATTCAGGCACAAGACACCAATGATAAACATTAGAACTCAATATTTTCACAAATCTTGTTATTGGTCTTTTGCAGTCGTATTGTTTACTAACGAAGTGACGTCACGAGCCGAAACAGCATGGCGGCTAGCGTTTCCGCGCGAAAATTCAAAATCATAAATAAAAAATAGTTTTTAAGGCATTTTTCGGTTTTATAAAATTGAAATAAAAATTCTACTGGTTTATTACGATCTCAGGATTAATTTAAAACCGTTTTCAAAAAATGGTGTAATACCCTATTGTTAATAGATGATTAATATGTGTTCTTTTATTATAATTGGGGCCATGTCCATTTTTTACCTTCGACTTTTGTATTTCGCATGTAACCTAATGATGGCCAAAGACATCAAGGCCCAGATTTTTTGATTAAATGTTACCATTGAGGAATAATCACCCCTTAAAGTTTCCAACTTTCCAAACGTGGTGGCTGAGGATTTTCGAATTCCTTAGCTCTGGCTACCCCTTCTAAGGATTTAAAGCCGTGAGTATATGTGTGTATGTATGTAAAGTTTCCCATGTAAGGCTATGGGAAACTATTGTAAACAAATCTGCTTTAATTTTGTTCAGCTTCGCTCCAAATTTCGGCATGCGAAGCTTTATTACCCACCTAGTTTTATTTATTGGGACATAATGCATACATCGTTATAAATAATACTATAAAACCCCTTAGTGTATGGCAGTTAAAATACTTTATTGAGTGGATAAAGCCTAATACATGTGAGAGACCACTATTTGCACATATATAAGAAATATATAGTGTCGGTTCGTACTGAGTGGGGCTATTAGTTTACACATATTTATTTATCTTTAGCACCTATAATAGACCTAGATCTGTGCTATAGGTACTAAATAATAATTACAAAGTGACAAATTGCCAATATGGATCGAATAACAGAGTACATGAAATCAGCTTGGTTAGCTCTATGGGATGAGCGTGAAAACTAGTAACTGTATGGCAGTTAAATGAACTATATTCGTTCATTTCGATCAATTCATTCATTCATTTCAAATATGACGTTCATTCGTTCATAATGACCAAGTTCGTTCATCATTTTGTTAATCGTAAGAAATTCTTGTTTGCAATTTTGTTATGGTTGTGTGAAAACTATGGGGGCTATTGACGTGAAGCGGATCTAAGTATGGATGTATGTTGCAGTGGTTGTATCGGTAGCTTTTAGACGTTTCGATTGTACCACTACGAAGTATAGATAAATAAATATAACACAGTATAACAAAACGTCTTGATAATGACAGCAAAATGAGAATGTAAATATTAATGTTCATTTCAAACTCTTCAGGCACTTCGCAAGTAAAACGGAACAAAGTAAAAATGACCAATACCCTGTCTTGCCTCTTACAACTTCAACCGACTAAGTTTTAAATTTTTAAACTAAATTGCTGTGTAGTGTCGGCTTAGAATAGCACTACCCCATTTCTTCCGGTGGGTGTACGTTAGAGGCCACTTACGGTATTGGGGCTTTTAAGGGATTTTTGGGCGATGCGGTTGGAGACCCATCAACAACAACCTTTATTTCACCAACTTTTCCCCACTCAACTTTCCAAAAGTGCTGAGAAATTTCTATTTCCTTAGCTCTGGCTACCCCGTTTAGGGACTTATAGCCGTGAGTATATGTATGTATGTATATTTGAATTATACCTAGCTAGATAATTCTCTTATTTGTTAAACGGATATAAAACGAATGAGTCCGCCAAATAGGGTTAAGAAATGCTGTTGATGATGAATCTTCAATCGGCATATCCAACAATCACTTAAAACTCGAATACCCTTAACTTGTTTCTTACGAGTCGTAACGTTACAGGACCCGGCCAAGTTTTTAATTTATACAACAAAACCTAATAAAAATGTGTGAATTCCGCAGGCAAGCTCAGCGCTACCTGTCGGAGGAGCTGGTGCCGGTGCTGTCGTCCGCCGCCGCCGCGTCCGTGCCGGCGCCGCCGTGCAGCGAGCCGTGGCCGGCGCCGCGCCCTACAGCGAGCTGGCCATCCTGCGAGCAGTTGTGAGATGGGCGGAGACCAGCGTGCATACTGTACCTTACTATGCTATCCTGCTACTTTTACAATATTATGGCTCCCAAAATCCTTCCTTTGGGAACCCCGCGCTATCTTTTGTATGCGGAACACCTTTGAGTTTTGTTTATCTTCCAAAATGCTTCCCTTAGGAACCCCATATTATTTGAAAACTGGTCAAATGTACCTGTAAACTGGTGTTGTGTTATAAATTCCATAGAATAAAGTGTTTTATGGTTTCCAAAATACTACCCTTAGGTACCCCGCTAGCGTTTTGTATAGACAACTACAGCAACGGCCGCTCTGTTTTATGCTGCCCTAGTACTTAAAAGTTTATGGGTTAAAAAAAAATAGTAACGCCCTACAGCAAGGTGGCCATCCTGTGAGCGGTCGTGAGATGGACGGAGACTAGTGTGCATGGTGAGATATGGTGCCCTGGTATCTTAATTAGAGTAAAGTTCCGAAACGATGTCCTGAACAAGTCTGGTATTTTGGCCATACTGCGCGCCGTCGTAAGATGACGGAAACTAATGTGCATGGTGAGATATGGTGCCCTGGTACCTTAAATAGATAGTGTTCTGAAATACTGCCCTGAGGTTCCCGTAAGTACTTAGTATGGAGAGTTATGAGTTCCAAAATACTACCCTCGGGTACCTCTTTTGTGTTGAACATTATGGATCCCAAAACTCTACCCAGAGAAACCCGGTCTGTTTCATATAGTGTGTTATGGGTTCCAAAATTCTACCCTTAGGTACCCCGCTAGTGTATAGAATAGACAACCTCGCTAATATAAACAGAGATACTAATACTAGTGACGCCGTACAGTAAGGTGGCCATACTGCGCGCGGTCTTAAGAGAAACTAATGTGTATGGTGAGATATTGTGGTACCTTAAAAGTGTTATGGGTTCCGAAATACCGCTTTGTTTTATGGTATCCTGGTACTTTTAGAGTATTATGAGGTCCCAAAATCCTTCTTTTGGGAACCCGCTAGTCGTTTGTATTGATGTTATGTGTATGCAAAGTGCGGGACACCTTTGGGTTTTGTATAATTTCCAAAATGCTTCCCTTAAGAACTCCGTTTGAAAACTGGCCAGAGTAACTTAAACTGGTGATATGTTATAAATTCCATAGAATAAAATGTTATGGGTTCCAAAATACTACC
>CAUYWD010000064.1:0-23000 GCA_963576735.1 Bedellia somnulentella
AATCATTTATTTCTCAGATAATAAATTCCATTATTAATCATTACAATAGTTTTACAAACACACAATTTCAATAAATAAAAAATAAACTTAATCAATAAATGTCAAAAAATAAAATAATAATAATAAAATAATCAAAAGTTAAACTATACAATTAAATAACGCCCCGACCCACAGCACAATCCTATTTTACTTTAGGTAGTGCGCGTGCATGTATCATACTGCAGTGGTTTACATACTCGCAGTCAAACCTACTTGCAAATGCACTCAGTATGGTGTTGGGGCTGGCCCGGATCCTGCGCCCCAGGGATGTGCACCGCTTGCGCATGGTGGTGTAGAAACAGTCAACCCTCGCCTCGGCGAACATCCCCGACGCGCTACAGAAACGGGGCAGCCCCACAATCACCCTGAATGCATTATTGTACTGCACGCGCAGGGCACTGTACTGTTTCTGCGCATAACTAACCCACAGGCCGCTCGTGTAAAAACTGGTGCAGTAGGCTCGAAAAAGGCAGATTTTTACTTCAGTCGAGCAAACCTACGGGCAATCATATTCGCCCTCACAGACAGTGCCCTCCGCTCCCTCTCAATGTCTGCATTGTCCCTCAGGTCAGAGGTCACCCAGTGTCCTAGGTATTTAAATTCATGGACCTGCTGAAGTGGAGTGCCATACAATTGGCAGGCATGGCAGGTATTGGCAACGGACAAGTGCTACCCCGGGCCCGAAAGACTATGCATTCACTTTTCCTAACATTGTACTGTAGACCATGTGAGCGTGCATACGTTTCGCATGTACCTAACATTTTCGATAGGCCACAGGCAGAGGCGCTGAGCAGAGCCATGTCGTCAGCGTAGCTCTTTGACTATGAACACTATAGACAAAGAGATGTTACGTCATCCATTTTAAAAAGAGAAGCCCTTATTTAAGTTCTTATATGTTAAAAAGAGACACAAAACTTTATTGTCATCTCTATCGCGTAACCCGTTTTGTTGATGTCACACTTTTAAATTGTGACAAACAAAGCGTCGACTTGTGAGCGATTTTAGTTTTCTTTTGATTTTGAGAAAGATTTTATTCATTTGTATATTGTTATTGTGACAAAAGAGACTCCATTAATTAAGTTATTGTTTAGTGAGGTATGGTTGGGTGTAGCGTGCTTGACTGCGGAAGCCACAGCGAAAAACACATCGAAGGATTGACTTTCCACAAGTGAGTGGGTTTTTTAATGTTTTTCTACAGATAAATACATAATAAATGCATTGCGCGATCAGAAAAAAAGTGATTCAAATGTTAATTACGTTGAACTAGATTACTAGCATTTTCTTTAGTTATTTTGAGCAATTTTTTAATAGCATAACCTAAAAATATGCAGTATCTCAGTGTTGCCATAATTCACGTTTTCATCCTACCCTGTCGTTAGGGTAAAATTTTCAAATTAGTAAACTGATGTTAATGAGTGAGTATATTATGAATTTCGTCGCGCTATAGCGACGCTGAATGATTTCCAATTGTTATCTACGGAATTAGTAAGTAATAAATTTGTTATATTTATTTAATTTCTTCGTATTCATTACAGTTTTCCTAAAGACCCGAATCTACGAGAAAAATGGATTGCGGCCACTGGAAGATGCAATTGGAAATCAACCAAATATAAAATACTTAGATGTACGAAATGCTGTGTAGTGCCGGCTTCGCTGTGTAGTGCCGGCTTAGAATAGCACTACCCCATCTCTTCCCGTGGGTGTCGTAGAAGTCGACTAAGGGACTAGGGCTTTTCCATCTTCGCTCTTACACCAATCCAAGGTCTGCCGCGCCGAGGGATGCATGGCCAGGGGTGACCCTGGTCGCTAGCGTGCCGCCGTCCCGGAGCTTGGTGCACTCCGGGTACTAAATAACCTTACCTAGTCAAGCGGGGCTCTGGCTAGGTGGACAGTTTACTTCCCTTGCTTCTCGTGGGTCCAATATGTGTTCAAATTTTAGTAAACACGGAGGCGGCGATGTAGCTCGCCACTCATCACGCCATGGTTGCTCACGGGGCGAAAAGTGGGCTAAAGAGACCCGCTTCAGTACGATGAATGTATGTGGAGGAATGTTTGAAAAATTAGATGAAGTATGTATGATTTATGAATGAAAGAAAACTGGATTTTCTTTGTGTAAATGAGACGAAGCGTAAGGGAAAGGAAGTTTCACAACTTGGCAACATTACAGCAATCTGGTCTGGAGTCGCTGACAGTGACCGAGCTTGCCAAGGAGTGGGACTTCTGATATCTGAAAGGATGGCTCAGTGTATAAAAGATTACGAATGTGTGAGTCCAAGGCTCCTGTGGATTTAGGTGAAATTGGGACTAGTCCGAATGCGCATAATTTGCGTATACGCTCCGGACATGTCTAAATTCCTATCCGAGAGAGGGGAGTTTTGGAATCTGTTAGACGATGTTGTGAATGGGTGTGATCAGAATGAGAGACTTGTAATGTTAGGAGATTTTAATGGCTGGGTTGGTGTGTCACGCAACGGTTGCGAAAGAGTTTTAGGAAAGTTTGGTGATCAAAGGGTAAATGAGAATGGTGAGAAATTGATTGAGGTATGTTTGGAGAGGAATCTTTGTGTTACAAACACGTTGTTTAAGCACAAAGATATCCATATGTATACAAGACAGAGGGGAAGCGAGAGAAGTATGATTGATTTTGTGATAGTTGATGAAAGGCTGAGAGCAAAAGTTGTTGACACCAGGGTCTATAGGGGCACGAACGTTGGCACAGATCACTTTCTCGTTGTATCACGATTAAGGGGTCTGTGCTCGCGTTGGCGTCACAGGCCTAAAGTGTCAACAACGGATTTTGCGAGAATAAAAGTAGAAAAACTGCAAGAAGATGAAAATATCAGAGATGAATACTTGAAGAAATTGGATGATAGACTAAGTTGCGTGGAGATGAAGGATGAAATGGAAATAGAAGAGGTATGGGATGTGCTCAAATCGACGATGGTTGAATGTGCGACGGAAGTATGTGGAGTGTGTAAAAGGTCAAATAGACCACCAACAAGTTGGTGGGATAAAGTTGTGAAAGAGGCGGTTGGAGATAAGAAGAAAGCGTGGTTAGATTTACTAGCGATTAAAGCTAGTAAACGGATGGATGCGAGTGTAACTGACGATGTAGTGCAGAAAAGTGAAGATGAATATAAGAGAGTTAAGAATGAGGTAAAGAAGAAAATAGAAAAGAAAAAGCGGGATTTGCAAGAGTGGTGTGAGAGGAAACTTTCTGATAATTTCCGGAATAACCAAAAGTTATTCTGAAAGTATATCCGGAAAGAAAAGGGAGTTTCCCGAAACACGAGAGTGAGTGTAATAAGAGATGAACAGGGTGAATTGGCGACGGATGAAAGTAGCATGAAACGGGTATGGAAGAATTATTTTGAGGGACTGTTTGAGAAAGAGGATGCATCCATTTCTTCGCCAATCGTCAGTAATGTTGATTGGAACGGGGAGATGGGTGAATTTAGTGACAGCGAGATTAGTATGGAAGAAATAATGAAAGCAATGAAAAGTATGAAATTAGGGAAGGCGGCAGGGTATGATAGGATTACTATCGAAATGCTGAGGGCTGGTAAAGGGTTGGTGGCTTCTTGGTTGTACTTCCTTTTCCAAAAATGCTGGTCGAGTGGCAAAGTTCCACGATACTGGTGCAAGGCGGTGATTGTGCCTCTATATAAAGGAAAGGGGTCACACCAAGAGGCTAAAAACTACCGCGGCATCAGCTTACTCAGCATTGTTGGTAAATTGTATGCTAAGGTACTGATTGAAAGAGTGATGAATGAAACTGATGAGAAAATATGGGATGTGCAAGCGGGATTTAGGAAAGGAATGGGATGTATGGATCAAATCTTCTCTCTAAGGAGCATCACCGAAAAGTTCTTAGCTAAGAACCAAAAGGTGTATTGCTCCTTCATTGATTTAGAAAAGGCGTATAATAGGGTGGTAAGAAAGTGTTTATGAGAGGTGTTATCCAAGTTCGGTTTGGGGAGCCAACTTATACGTGCATTAGTATCACTCTATGAGGATTCTAGTGCATGTGTAAGAGTAAACGGGGAAAACACTGACTGGTTCGGAATCTCTAGGGGTGTCCGACAGGGATGCGTAGCTTCTCCGTGGCTCTTCAATTTGTTCATGGATGACTGTTTGACAGAGTTGCGTGAAAGTGATTATGGACTAAGAATGAGTGGTTTCATCATTAAATGCCTCTTGTATGCTGACGATCAAGTGCTACTTGCATCGTCGGCAGAAGAGTTGCAAGAGATGATGAATATTGCATGTGAGTCTTTTGTAAGAAAGGGAATGAGGGTGAATGTGGATAAGACCAAAACGATGGTTTTTGAGAGACAGGAAGATGTGACAGAATGCGTGATTGCGATTGATGGTAAGGATGTGGAACAGGTGAAGGAGTTTGTATATCTGGGAAGTTTGTTTACAAGGGATGGAAAATGTGATGAAGATATTGAAAGAAGAGTGAAAAAGGGTAATGCGGTAAATGGAGCAATGAATAGCCTAATTACCTGTCAATCGGTGTCTGAAAAGGCCCGAATGGCTGTGCATGATGCTGTTCTTGTTCCTACGCTTATGTATGGAAGCGAATGTTGGGTATGGCAGAAGAAGCATGAGAGCAGAGTGAATGCAGTAGAGATGAGGTCCCTCAGAAAAATTTGTAATGTTACATTATGTGACCGAGTGAGAAATTGTGTTATTCGTGAAAAGTGTGGTGTGAAAGATGATATTGTAAGAAAGATAGAAAAAGGAATGTTGAGATGGTTTGGGCACATAGAGAGGATGGATGATAGAAAATTGGTAAAAGGGATCTATAGAGCTAGTGTGGATGGTAATGTTAGTAGAGGACGACCACGGAGAACACACTTGGACCAAATTGAGAGTGTGCTCAAAAAGGCTGGCGTCCGAAGCATGAAGAATAAAAGAGCATGCATGAAAAGATTGATGGATGTAAACGAAGCTAGAGAGGTTTGTCAGGATCGTGCGAATTGGCGATCAATAGTCTCTGCCTACCCCAATGGGAACTAATGGCGTGAGTATATGTATGTATGTTAGATGTACGAATACATCATCTTTTGAAAAATGTGACTGAAATAGACGAATGAATTCGAAATTTTCACACGAAACTGATTTTGTTTAAAGGTCAATAGTAAATAATGCAATAAAACTCATGTACAAAATAGTGCTGTCTTTTATTTTTCAAAATACAAACATAGACCCCACTATACCCATGATGACCCGTATGATATTTACATAACTTGCACTTATGGAACAGCTGTTTTTTTTTGTCAAGTAACAAAGTTAGTCCCGTACAAAAATTTATTCGTAATCATGGGAAGATTCATCCCTGATAGTTAGTACAATGCTTTAGATTTCACGGTGTATTAAACATCAGTATAAATGGTAAAATCAAACAAAAAAGATTGTATAATACTAGGAGCAAGTATGTATAATTATATGATTGCAGGAAATAATATAGTAAACAGTAAACCTTTACAATAAATAAAACGACGTAACAATAAATTGACGTAATCAATTTTAAATTAAAAAGTAGCTTTTAGAATGGTGATATAGTATTTTGGGGTAATTGTTTTCTAGTGATCGCATCATTACAGGGAAAAATATTGCTATCTAAAAGAGGTACAGTCGCCATCAGATATATCGGAGCGGCCGAGGTACTCAAATACTTCTGAGCAGCAATAAATTTCAATAAATTCTTTACGGTAAATAAGGTCAATAAGATCTGAACATCCAATTCGCCGCAAATATATGAGCAGTGGATTTTCAATTAAATCGGAACACACAACGACACAATAATATCTGAAAGCACAACTCGTCAAAGTTATCTGCTCAGACAGGGTGATCATAAATATCTGAACATTTAAGGAAAATATACCTTAAAGCACTGGGCATAAAGTTTAAATGTAATCGTATAGATGTAATGAATTTTCCTTTTACGAAATGAGTAGGTATACAAAATATATATAAATCTTCGGAAAAGCAACTTTACAGTCTTGTTACAAGAGACACATTTGAATAAAACATTTGGCAATTTACAAAAATGGTAACATTACTGTCATTGCATATAATTCACTTCATGTATTTATCAAATATTCACAGATTTATTGTGCTATACTTACGTATATATAGGGCTGCCATCACCTGATCTGCCGACGCCGGACGAACACGGCAAAAAACCCGGACATTTGGGCGAAATTTCGTTTTTTCCCCGGACGCCGTATTTGTAGCAAAAAAAAACAATGTCATATTTTTTTTTAATTTTATTCGTTCTTATTAAAATAGTATGAAGTCGGTAGGCACGCATGTTTAAAATATAACTCTTACTGTGGTAACAAAATAATTATTGAACACTCGTTTTTAGGTATCAATCAAATTTTTAAATAATAGGTACGTAGGTAGCTACTTCTATAAATTAACTATACTAAGAGAAGAGACTAAGGGCCAGTTTTTTGATCCGTGGTTAACTCAACAATTTGTTAAATATCGTAACTATTAGTTAGATATCAGCAAAATGCATTTTTTGACCCGTGGTTAGAGTAACTAATGTCAAATATCGAACCAAAATGGATTTACGATTTAACTACTGGTTAGTCATTTAACTATAGTCAATGTAACAAATGGTTATATTTTTAACTCCGGATCAAAAAACTGGCCCTAAGGCCCTCTTGCGCGGCTCGGGGTTAGCCAACTAACTCGGAGTTAAGGCTTAACTCCGGATTAGTTGGACTAAGTAACTCGGATCTTAATCGTTTATAATTTTAAAATAGTTAGGTACGCAAGTAGACGCAACAAATAATAGACATTTATATAATATAAAACACTCTTTCTGAGGTAACAAAATAATAATTATAAAACGCTTGCTTTTTTGGTATCAATCCAATGAATATATAATTCGTACTTCTAATGTACTACTAAATCGTTTATTATTTTAAACTACAAAGTTAGGTGCGCATTTAAAGTCAACAAATAATAGACATTCACGTATATAAAATAAAACATTTTTCAGAGGTAACAAGATAATTATAAAACGCTCGTATTTTTGGTATCAATCAACTTAATATAATACGTACTTTTAATGAATAACTGTACTTATTGGCAGATTATCGAAAGAAGGTACCATAACACATAGACACGTTGCGAATGTGTAGTGGCTATGAATCATAATAAATAATATTTACATATTCACGGACAAGCGCAACGTTTTCCCAAGTGTCTATGTGTTATGGTTGTATGGTTTTAAAATAGTTAGGTAGCCCTTTAATACACATATATGTGGATTATTAGTTAAACGTAGGAACTTAATTAATTATCTTCTAACTCTTTTCTATGCGTATTTACCTACGCCCTATGCCTACGCCGACGACTGAGACTGACTGACTCAACTGAGTGAGTGACTGAGTGACTGTATTTTGCCGCGCGCTTTTTGAATGCGGGTTACTGTAACGGAATTTCTTACTAAGATTTATTTCAAGTTATCGCTTACCAATAAAAAAAGTGGGTTTCCCCTGATGACAAAAGAGTCCGGGTTTCACCCGGACTCTTTTAAAAACCCCGCCCGGACGTCCCCCGGACGCCCACCAAACTAGGACAAATCCGGGGAAACCCGGACGGATGGCAGCCCTACGTATATAGATTGGCAATACAAAGTCGACAGGCGAGACCAAAAAAAGTACAGCGGTGTGCGTAAAAGAGTTTGTGTGCGTGACATTAGTATCGCGGATTCCATACTAACCCTATTAAAATTGAAAAATTCACGTATTTGTTATTTTTGCCAAATTGTAAACTTAACAGTCATTGTAATATTATGATGACAGAAGATATTTTTATCATATATTTGTATTGAAATTTTTGGTTTAAGATCTATAATAAGCATATAGACTGGTAATTATTACAATCTTAATTTGGGCATAAATGGCTAAAAATTTTATGTTTGCCAAAGAATATGTATTTGATTTAGCTTCTGTGCTGTTAAATATTAATAACTTTATCAAAAAATCACCAAAGTTGACTTACATACCAGAATTAACGAAAATAAATCATATTTTTTTCATGTTTTATGCGAAAACCGTTGTAGGCTGTTATCGTGTCCGTGAGAGGTCCTGCCTTTGTTGACGTTTATGCTATGTTTGTCACTTACTGCCAATCTATGTGTTTCTATATCTATGGTTAGTTTAAAGCTGCCAAATTAAAATAGGTACGAATGCTTTGCAATATTTCATCCACTATTGTGTCAATCACCGTGGCCTAGCGGTTTAGTAATTAGAAATCAGAAATATAATCCGCTGCGTCAGGGTTCAAATTCTCACTTGTGTTTAATTTTTGTATTTTATTAATAATTCATGTTCTTTTATTTATTTTTATTTATTAGACCGTTAGATTTTTTGTCCTCATTTAATTTAATTTTGTATATGAATACGTATAATACGTTAGAGAAAACTGCAGGAAAAGGTACAATTTTGTAAAAACTAGTTTATCCTTTTATTTTATTAAAGCTGCATTTATATTAATGTAAAAGTAAAAAAATGGCATACATCTTTTCAAAAATTCTAAGTTATTTTACCTCTTGATGATTTTTGCCGGCGAAAATTATACAACTACAAACCCATTCATATATTAACACCATGTACTTACTTGTTTCTATAAAAAAAAGAATTGGTCGGTGGGGAACGATTTAGTATTTTTTTCTAATAATATATTAACCGTACAATTAGTTAGAACTAGCAGCACAAAACTCTTTTTAGTTTTGACATTTGATAAAACTAAATGATGGTTGTGTAGAAAATGTGTTCCAGCGTACGTACTAAAATAAATAAACAAAGAATTTTAAACTGTATGCTTAGTGCTTTAAGGTATATTATCTCTTAATGTTCAGATATTTATGATCACCCTGTCTAAGCAGATAACATTGACAAGTTGTGCTTTCAGATATTATTGTGTCGTTGTGAGTTCAGATTTAATTGAAAACCGACTGCTCATATATTTGTGGCGAATTGGATGTTTAGATCCTATTGACCTTATTTACCGTAAAGAATTTATTGAAATTTATTGCTGCTCAGAAGTATTTGAGTACCTCGGCCGCTCCGATATATCTGATGGCGACTGTACTCTCCCGTTGCATTATGACTCTGTCTATAGTGTTCATAGTCAAAGGCGTAGCTAATGTTATTGACAGCGACTCTGTCAATATGACAACCGACGCGGGCCCCGCTCAGCTCCTCTATCAGCGCGTTCACGTACAGGTTGAAAAGCTTCGGTGAGGTCAACCCCCCCTGCCTCACCCCCCCATTTTAGGGTTCTCAAGCCTTAAGCTCGCCGGTGATCGGATCTCTCGAGTTCCGACGAAGCTCGCCCTCGGCCTCTCGCCTTTTTATACCCTACCGCCGCCGCCGCCGCCGCGATCCGTGTCGATCGCGGCAACCGTTACACAAAAATAATCCTTATAGCATGATTCAGTATTCACGTGCGACGGTGCTATGGCGTATTTTATGTATATAATTGGTTTTTCTATATCGTTGTCTATGATTATTTTTTTGTTGAATTGCTAATACGAGGGGCATGCCAAAAGAAACTAGATACTCAAAGATTATAAAATTTATTATTTATTACAAGTATCGATCTTTTTAAAGTATTCACCTTGAGCACGTACGTATACACTTTTCCATACGTCTGAACCAATTGGAAAATACCTGTGACCACTCTTCTTTAGATACCTCAGAAATCTCGAAATTATAGGCAACCAGCGCATCTTCTTTGCTTTCAAACCTCTTCCCCTTTAGTTTTTCTTTGATTTTTGGAAACAAGTAAAAATCACAAGGCTCTAGGTCAGGGGATTATGGCAGGTGAGGGAGAGTTGACACATTTTTCGAGTTGAAAAAGTCTAGTGTTCTGGCAGACGTGTGTGGCGCCGCATTGCCGTGGTGCCAGAGAAGGTGCCGGATTCCTGACTTCGGTCGCTTGTCACACCAAGCTGATATTACTGTTGGAGCACAAACCGTCACATACCATTCGGAGTTCACCGTTCTTTCATTCTCTAGCACAACAGTAGCAATATGACCCATATTGCAGAAAAACGAGGCGACCATTTGTTTCTGTGTGCTTCGTGCACGGCAACATTTCGTTGGAGTTGGCTCGTCTTCAAAGCAACATACAGTCGACTGTCGCTTTGATTCGGGATCATAGCTTTAAAGCCATGTTTCGTCACCAGTCAGTATATCATATACGTTTTTTTTCTCGCCTCCGTTGAATTTATCTATCATGAATAGGCACCAATCCACCCGACGGTCTTTCTGCTCATCGGTAAGTTTGTGCGGCACCCATCTTGAACAACGTTTACGGAGAGTAAGGTGGGTGTGAATTATGGTTTGCATTGCTGCTGATCCAATTCCTAGTTCTCGCTCTAGCTCTACATAAGTAATTCGTCGGTTTTCGCGAATAAGTTTTTCGACTGCACGAACGTTTTTTTGCGTGACCGCGGTTGGCGGCCGTCCTGTCTTCGCTTCATCTTCGAGACATTCCCGTCCTCTTTTAAATTCAGCAAACCAATTGAATACTGTTGCTCGGGAACAAGCAGACACACCAAAAGTAGAAGCCAAAAGTTCAAAACATTCTCGAGGCTCTAGACCTTTTTTAAAGTCATAATAAATCAAAGCGCGAAAATCACGTCGACTGAGCTCCATTGTTGCAAGTGAATTCCCGCCAGATTCTCGGAAAAATGACGCTCATTCAAATAAAAAAAAAATAAAAGAAGTGTATTCTGTATTCAAATACGACAATAAGAAACCAGCCTATAAGATGGTGTATAGCTTGCCAGTGTCAATTAAATGAGAAAAGAGTATCTAACTTTTATTGGCATGCCCCTCGTTATGTGTACTTTTTTAAATTAGGGATTCGTGAGAGTATTATAAACAAATTTCGAACTGCTATTATGCTATCAGGAGTTACACGTGTTATTGTGAGTCAACCATAAAATTTTCCCAAAATTTCCCTTCAATAGTCTGCTGAAAGTCTCCTATAACCTGCCCAGGATTATGAAGAATAATTGTACCAAGTTTACAGGCAAAAGTTTATCTGATTGCATTTTTGGAATCAGTATCGATCACTTATCTCCCCCTGGTAGTTATTTTGAAAATAAATTTCATGCACAGAATTGACCTCTCTACAGATTTATTATAAAATGAATTTGGTATATTTATGAAATAAAAAGACACAAGTTGAATGCTTAAAATAGTTTATTTACAATATCACTATTTCATATATCTTAGAAGTAAACAACTTTTAAATTAAATTATATACAACTTTTCAATTGCACGCCATAATGAATTTGACAACATTTTATGATATCAATTAAACTGAACTTTTCAAAAATATAACCAAGAATAAGTATAATGGTTTAAATGTCGTAAAAATATAATTAAGTGGCAGATTTGCATCTCCGCTAACAAAGAAGCTAATAAAGTGGTGTATTGTGAGAAAATAAATGATCAATTAAATATTTGACGTACATTGCTAAAGTATTAGCAATATTTTTTTTCTTTGTCAATATCATATAAATAATGAAAGAGCATGTTTCAGCACAAAAAAATATTAGTGTGACGCGCACGAACTGAATTCTGAACTCTCGATATGATTAAGTTAACATCAGGGAGAGTAAGCGCTTTTTTAGGGTTTAATTGGTATATTGGCTAAATATTATAATTTTTACTGGAAAAAGTCTGATATATAGTTTTATACATATATCCTATTAATATTATTAATGTGAAAGTTTAGATGTGTGTTTGAGGTAAAAAGGCTTCTCAATTATAGAATGTATACGCATGAAATTTAGCAGAATGCTAGATAATGACCCAAATTATAACATAGGATACTTTTTATCCTGGAAAAACTTGACAAATAAAATATTCACGCATGATTGAACTCAGAGTACCGGAAAAAACGCCTAAAGTTTGGCATAAGCAAATTTGCAGTATGAAGTTTGTCGGGTCAGCTGATTGAAAATAATCAAAATGAACGTATGGAAAGTTTTCTCTTCGAATCTTCTCTCGAACGGTCCAGTTATCCTATGTAACGTTACGTGAAGTGTATTGGCATTATTGAAAGCTTTCTCTTCGAATCTTTTGTTGAACGGTCCAGTCATCCTAGGCATCGCTACGTGTAGTGGTGTATGTGGTGTATATTGGCAGCTAGCGCGGCGCGGCGGTGCTGAAGTAGGGCGCGGCGTGCGGCTGCAGCAGCGTGCGGCACACCTGGCACACGGGCGCGGGGGCACGGCGCGGCCCGGCCGCCACCGCCGCCCGCACGCAGCCCGCGCAGAATATGCGCCCGCAGTGCCGGCAGTGGTTCTGGAATTACAGCTTTTCATGTATCGGATGACTACACTTTTAGAGACTAGCTGATGGGACTATTCCGCATAATGAGTAAATGAGAAACGTCAGAAAAAGCTCAATCTGATAAATAAAAGATAAATAAAGGAAAGAAAAATTTCGACACCGGCGATGTCAAAAAAATAATTTTTTTTTTTCTTTCCTTTGTTTATCTTTTATTAATTAGTAATAATCCCCACATGAGGTTTTCATGACAAAAAGATTTAAAAATTATCTCGATCTGACCCACGAGATCACCGATATGTGGGGAGTGACCTCGAAGGGAATTATCCAAAATGTTTAATTTCAACCACCCTTGCGACTAACTCGAGGCGGTTGGATTTCTGTGGCATGTTGGTTCCAACACAAATGCAGAAAGCGGTGCTGATTAATAAGGCTCGTATCGTCCGTCATTTTTTTAACCAAGTCCCGAAACCCAACCGATTGTGCTTTTGTCGGAGAATACTCTAAATAATCTTAATAACTTCTTTAAGAAAAGCTTACATTTACAGTTGTAAATTAGAAGAAAAAGCAATTCCCTGAGATTTCAGTAAGAGCGGCAGTGCACAGATGTTTGTGTAAAGATACACAAGCAGATAAAACTCTTCAGTCTTTCTACACGGGTAATCTGTGGGTGAAGTACACCAAGAAATCGTACAACGCCTTGCGCATCCAATACAACAACGCCTTACGGGCGCTGTTGGGGTTGCCGCGCTACTGTAGTGCCTCAGCCATGTTTGCGTATGCAGAAATAGATAGCTTCACTACTATTCTGCGGAAGAAGGCTGCGTCACTACTGCGCAGGGTGCATGGCAGCAGCAACGGCGTCTTGAGGGCGATAGCCGATAGTGGGGATTGTCTTTTGGACTTTTGGAAATGGGAGTGGGGAATTGATGGTAAATATAAAGGTTTTGGTGATGGGTCTCCAACCGCATCGCCCAAAAATCCCTTAAAAGCCTCAATACCGTTAGTCGCCTCTTAGGTCCACCCACCGGAAGAAATGGGGTAGTGCTATTCTAAGCCGACACTACACAGCATAATACACACCTTATTCTTATTGCTAGGCAGGGCGGCTCCACAGTCCTGACACTCGTGGACGTCTTCCTCGAACTGCCACCGCACTTCCGTGTTCTGTTCGCGGATACGTTCTAACTGAACCTGCGAATTACGACCAACATTCGTCAATTAACATAGAATAATTTATATTTTTAATTTTTTTTTCGTGGGTAGATGTTAATAACTAAACAGTGTGCTCTTAATTTAAGTAATAAAATTTATTTAAAATAGTTGTTACAATACAGTAATTTAATGTTATAATCTATCACAGTGAACTACCACATGCTAGCATTTATTATTTCCTGAGTGGCAACAGTTTTGAGTGAAATCACAATTTTCTAACCGCACTTCACTTTTCTTGATTTAACAATGGAGGCTAATAAATATCAAGAATCACTGGATGACTTGACAAACTCGTTCAATAAGCGAATGGATGCCTTTGAAGTTAAGATGCAGCAGTCCGGCTCACCTACACAAACTTCAACTGATCTCTCCGCAGAATTTGCTGCATTTCGCTCGTTCATTAGTCAAGTATTGACTAATTTGCAAAAGCAGGTTACCATTATATCAAGTCAAACTGATCAACTTGAAATGCGAAGTCGACGCAAAATGCTTCTGATACATGGTTTGGCAGAGAGCAAGGACGAGGATACTGCCACAGTCGCTACCAAGCTGGTTGTGGAGAAACTTGGTGTTTCAAACTTTGCTCCGGGTGATATCAGTCGCTGTCATCGAATGGGACGGTCTGCAGGTGATCGAATTAGACCAATACTTGTGAAGTTTAAGAACTTAGATGTTCGGGACCAGGTATGGTCATCCAAGACTCGTCTCAAAGGCACTGGTACAACATTGTCAGAGTTTTTGACGAAAAGGCGGCATGATGCCTTTATTGCAGCACGGCAGAAGTTTGGAGTGGCGCAGTGCTGGACGCGCGAAGGATTCATTCATATCATAGCTCCGGATGGGTCGCGTCATCGCCTCACGACGATTGCTGAACTGAATAGGATTCCGAGCAGTTCAGCACCAGCTGCTTCCGCTGCGGGTGCTACCGGGGCTCCTACTAAGCAGAAGAAAACTCAGAAGCCGGCAACAACCAGGCCCGTGCGTACCGGACGAAAATGATAGTGTAGGTTTCTAAACTAGTTCTTCATACATTGCCAATTATAGAACTGATAAAATTTACGTGTAAAGGTTAAATATGAGCCGCTCATAGTACATTACATTTTCTTTTTGAAACCGTTCTATTTATCCTTACATTGTTTTATTAAAGTATATTTGTGTAAACTTTCAGTCTTGCTTGTTGTGTTTTGTTTGTTTGTTGTGATAATAATGTAATCTTTCATTTTTGGTTAATGGCGTCTACCTAGTAGTCACATTATTTTCGCCAGTGTCTTCTGTTTATTCCAATTTGTTTGTTTTTCATTTACTTGCCTGGCAGACACAGACTGAATTCAATAATGAGCGTCTTCTCTATGCACTTTACGTTTTCGGCAATTTAAATTCCTTAAAGCCATAATATTCTTATTTGTTGTTTAGATACCTTTCTTTTTTAATTTGTTTGTGCAGCCACAATGCGTTCTGTTTACGTGTCAGTTCGCATATAAATATTGTTTGTTTTATCCATCCACCCTGCTGGCAGGTGATGGTTCACTGTATGTATTATTGTTTTAATACTAAGTTTGATAATTATAGTTTAGGGTATTTTATAACGGTATATATTAGTTTAGACATATTTATTTATTATATTAGAAACTTATAATGCAACAAAACCTCTGTGATAATGACTTGAGTGACGATTACCAATCGTTTTCTTCGTCCGACGATTTAGACACTAGTGGTAGTTTTTATAGTATCCCTTCGTTAGCCGAAACGTTGGATGCTCACTTTTCTGCACTTCAGAGTAATTTAAATATCATTCATATTAACGCTCAAAGCATACCAGCTCACTTTACAGATATGTTGTCTTCTTTTGACAGTAAAAGTATTCATGCTATTCTTGTTTCTGAATCTTGGCTAAAACCTTGTCTTCCTTCTGCCTCCTACACTCTACCAGGATTTCAACTTATCAGAAACGATCGTGTAAACGGTCGTGGTGGTGGTGTTGCTATTTATCTCCGAGACCATATTCCTTATTCCATTATTAGCACTTCATCGCAACCTCCTCCCTCCAATGCAGGTGAACATTTATTTATAGAACTCGCTTTAGGTCACAATAAAGTTTTACTTGGTGTTTACTATAGTCCATCCCTACTTTTAAATTATTTTCCTTCGTTTGAGAAGCTCTTGGAAGACCTTACTCCCTCGTACGACCACTCCATTATTATGGGTGATTTTAACACTTGTCTTAAAAAAGGAGATTTCCGCTCTAAATCCCTAGTTTCAATTTTCCAAAGTAGTAATTTTCATATTCTACCTCTTGATGCCACTCATAACTTACCAAATTGTACGCCGTCTCTTTTAGACCTTATAGCTGTCTCTTCTCCCAATCATGTTGCTCTTCATGGACAAACTCCGGCTGATGCTTTTTCTCATCACGATCTTCTGTACTTGTCCTATAAACTTCGCCCTCCTAAAAATAAGTCAAAAATTCTTCTGCAACGCAGCTTTGGTAGTATAGATCTGGATAGGCTGCGACATGATGCCTCGAACATTGACTGGACGTCATGTACTACAGCGGATACTGTCGATGAACAAGTGAACATTTTTAATACTCTACTAACAGCACTTTATGACGTTCATGCACCAATAAAAGCGGTGAAAATGAAACATTTACCGGCACCATGGCTCAGTACTGATATTAAAAATCTTTTGACTAAAAAAGCACGTGCCAAGTCTAAATTTAAATCTCGACCAACTGATGTAAATAAAGAAAAGTATGTTTTAATTCGAAATCATTGCAATAGGGTGTGTAGGGATGCACAACGACACCACATTCATGAATCCGTTGAAAATGGCGATCCAGCTAAAATCTGGAAGTTTCTTAGATCCTTAGGAGTTGGAAAATCTCGTCAAGATTCAATCCCAAAAGACATTGACCTCAAGTTACTTAACAATCATTTTTCCTCATCTTCTGCCTTTGGAGGTTTTCAAAAGGCTGAAACATTAAGATAATTATCTTTCTGCACTTCCAACTCCGGATCATCCACCCTTTAATATGTGTCAATTCTCCGATTGTGATGTTAATAAGAACATTATATCTATTACATCAAACGCAGTAGGCGGTGATTGTATTAGCCGTAAAATGATATTGCCTATCCTTGACATAATTGTTCCCGTTATCACCAAAATCTTTAACAATTCCATATCCTCAGGATCATTTCCAACAATATGGAAAGAAGCCCAAGTTACCCCTATTCCTAAAAAAGTCAATCCTAAGTCCTTTTCTGAATATCGTCCTATATCTATCCTCCCTTTCCTTTCTAAAGTTCTTGAACGATTGGTTAATAGACAACTCAGTGACTTTCTCACTAAAAATGATCTCCTTAATCCTTTTCAATCTGGTTTCCGTCCTTCTCACAGTACTGTCACGGCTCTTGTCAAAATTACTGACGACATTCGTTTGGGGATGGATAAGGGTCTGCTGACTATCCTGGCATTGCTAGATTTCAGTAGTGCCTTCAACACAGTTGACTTCGAAATATTATTAGCTTTACTTCGTTCTCTTAACATATCTCCAACGGTGATTGACTGGTTTCGTAGTTATCTACTAGGACGACGGCAGCGTATTCGCATCGAGGAGTCTTACTCTCCCTGGTGCGAGTTAACTGCCGGTGTTCCACAAGGTGGTGTGTTGTCTCCTCTTTTATTTGCTATATTTATTAATAGTATTTCTCTTCAACTAACTTCTTCCTACCACCTTTATGCAGATGATCTTCAGATTTACACACAGGCTAATTTTGACCAATTAAATATGTCCATAAACTTGATTAATGTTGATTTGGAGCGGATTTTGAAATGGAGTGAAGCATATGGACTAAAAGTGAATCCAAATAAGACACAGATAATTATAGTCGGTAGTTCTCGAATTATTTCTAGGATCGACTATAAGTCACTACCGCCTATATTATTTGACGGAACATCAATTCCTATTAGCCCTACAGTTAAAAACCTAGGGATAATGATAGACAGCACCTTATCTTGGGTGCCACAATTAGAAATGGTTAGCCGAAAGATGTTCGCTTCAGCGGGATCCCTCAGAAGGTTGCGTAATTTTCTTCCTACTGCTACTAAAACTGCGTTAGCTCAATCACTTCTCTTGCCCCTTCTTGACTATGCTGATACTTGCTACCTTGATATAACTGAAGAGCAACTTAATAAACTTGAGCGCCTCCAAAACTTTTGCATTAGGTTTATTTTTGGATTGAGGAAATATGATCATGTATCTGTATATCGCACTCAACTGAAATGGCTTCCTATTCGTCTCCGCCGGAATGCACATACACTTTCTCTCCTTCACTCTATTTTATTCAATCCTGCCACCCCTTTCTATCTAAAAGAACGTTTTCAATTTCTCTCCTCTTCCCACGATCTTAATCTACGTTCTGAACATAATCTTCTATTAAGCATTCCCTCCCATTCAACCAATTACTATGGCTCCTCCTTCACTGTGCAGGCTGTTCAATTGTGGAACGCACTTCCGGTAGAGATTCGTCAGGCTAAATCCCAATCTATTTTTAAGGATATGGTAAAAAAGCACTACCTCACTGAAACGCTATAATACTGTTGCAAATTAAATTATATATATTAAGTATATAAATAAAAATATGTATCATAATATTTGTATGTAGTTTTAATTTATTGTATCATAGTATTTATATGTTTGTTAATAGTTTATTATTTTATAACTAGATTTAAGTATGACTGGATTGTTGTATTGTTTAAGCAGATTAACGCATAGTCATCAGTTTCACCATGTTGTTGTACATCTATCTCACATGACTCTAATTTATTGACCTCTCCATTCAAAGGTTGTCTGGAAGAGATCGCTTTTAGTGATAAGACCGCCAATTGTACTTTTGTTAATTCATTCTGTGTATTTGTAATTGTTTTTCCATATTTGATGTACAATAAAGAGTTTTCTATTCTATTCTATTCTAATAATGAAATACAAATATTAATCAGTGACTACTTAATTCCGCTAAATACCTGCAATCTTCATGCGGCATGCACTGTGCTGTGCACCGCCCGCCCTTCCACTTCCGAGAAATCGAAAAGTGGAACAGCGGTGGTCAGCTGTCGAACCGTCTGCTGCTCGATAATGACTCGTGTTGAGTCAAAACGCGTCGCATTTTTGTGGTCGCCTGGTGTTTTCGCTTGCGCGTGTGTGTGGTTGATTGTCAGTTTTATGATTTCTCAAAAGTGGGAGGGCGGGCGGTGCACATTCAATCCAACATTTATGAAATATTGAAGTACTTTTAGTGCTTTGTTTCGATAACGTAGGCTAGCTCTGACTTCTTTACGCAGGTGTCGTAAGAGGCTAATTAGAGTTTGAGGGTTTTATGTGTGTACAGTGTGCGATGTGGTCGGGGATCAAACTGTTAAGAAATGATGTTTCGGAACGTAAGGGCCGGCGCTCACTGCCGGCATGGCATGGCAAAGTATTTCGGTACAGATACAGCATTTTTAATCTTATTGCCACGCGTATAGAATTCATTTTAACACAACGATGCCGAGGGAGGCCGCGGTAGGACAGAACGTCGGCATCGTTGTGTCAAAATGAAGTGAAATGAATTCTATACTCATGGTAATAAGATTAAAAATGCTATATCTGTACCGAAATCCTTTGCCATGCCATGCCATGCCATGCCGGCAGTCAGCGCTGGCCCTAAATGACATGTCAATGTTTTGCTTGTCGGTACAGTTTTTGTTTTTTATAGTCTGTGAATTTGATTGAATAAAGATGGTGAATTGCGTATTGCGTGCCTAAACTAAAATACAAGTAATTACTCAAGTAATTATAATTAATAAAACAGTGTTTTATTAATTATAATTACTTGAGTAAGATAAGATACCCGAAAACGACAAGAATGTGTGGTTAATTTATCATGGTTGTTAACGGTGAGGGAAAACATCGTGAGGAAACCCACATGGCTGAGTTGTACTTAGTCATGTGACAGTGTATTCGTACAAAACGGCGATAGGCCTGCCCCCTATCACGTGAGTACACTATCCATGCAAAACGTGGGTACTCTGAACACCAGGTGGAAAATCACGTGATGTTCAGAAGTATTAGTACCTCTGCCAACCCCTTCGGGGATATTCGGCGTGAACGTTTATGTTATGTTTATCGTTTCTTTGACTAAGCGCTAAATTCGTTATCACCGGGGAACTGATTGTGTATCTTTAGCGACTGACGATTATTTCGCAAGTTGCACGATTGTCGCTGTCAATGCCACAAATTTGTATGCGCTTTAACATTTTTGACAGCGACGATATTGCAACTTGCGACACAATCGCGGTCGCTAAAGGTACGTAATCAGGCCGCCTAACAATACTATAGTATCAGTCTGAGGGACCAAGTGACAAAACGAATGCCACGTACCTGCAAGGACTGCGACAACCTGACAAAGTCCTGCTGCACCTTCTCGCTGTTGTCCAAGTCCAGCTGCAACGCGGATATGCGCCCGCGCAGCTCCACCACCTCGTTTTGCAGACGTTTCTGCGATTTGCACTTTACATTAGATTAATTTAGTCTGTCTACCTGCGTTACCAAAACGGACTATATGGCTCATATTAATACATTACCTTATCGTTTAGTAATTCTTCTATTTTATCACTAGATTGTCTTAATTTGTTTCCTAATTCGTTCATTTGTTCCCGTTCATGTTCCAATTGGTCTAACCGTTGTCTGAAACAAATAATTGATTACTATACTATGTTGGTTTTACACGCTACCATTGAGAAATACATTTCTAACGGAACCAAGCTGGTTATATTTTGTGGCAGAGGTCCCTCGTCCGGTACGTGACCGCCACTTCAAAACCTTCGAGCCTCAACGGCCGTCGGTTCTGCCATATGCGATATAATTTTACGAATTACTTACTTGTTCCTGATCATGTATTTCCCATAGCTGCTCATGCTACGGGTGCGTAACCTAAACTTATACTTCACAAAACACAATACAGCACAACCAATTTTACGATCTACCCACATTTTTTTCAACAAAGCTTTTCGTGCTCGCGTAGCATAAACCAGATGTTCACACTGTTTCTTCAGCTCGCTCAGCTCCGTGGTGTGTACCTGCAGGCGGCCACGACACTGCTGCAGTCGCGTACAACTAATTTTACGAAACAACTACTTGTTCACCAACACAAGTTGCTGTAGCGCGTCTGTACATTGTATTTCACCAATAACTATTAAAGTTCAAGAAACTCCATAAAATACCCATATTTTCCTCATTCGCAGGTTCTTGCAGCTTTTGCTGGCGTAATCTAAAGCTGTACAAGGGGAAACACAATATTTTTCTACTATAGTACACTTACTTCATCCTGATGGTATGCTCCCGCATATGCTCACACTGCTGCTCCAGCTCGCTGCGCTCTGTCGCGTGTATCTGCAGCGCGGTGCGACACTGCAGCAGCTGCTGCGTCACGTGCTCGCGACCCACCGCTAGCGCGATCATCTCTTCGCGGGTCAGGAGAGCGTACTCTTGGAGCTCCTGGGATAAAGTCATTGGTGGGAGATATGGTAATGTGGGTAAGGAAAATGAATTTGCTAAACGCAACTAGGTTTCAGAGAGACATACGGCTTGAATCGTTTCAAACAAAACTTGAACTTTTTCTATCTTGGTTTACTTATAACTTCTTTTTAACTTCCCTTCGCCCGATCTCACTATCGATTACGCTCTCATTACTCCTTTATCAGCTAACTCCTTGAGACATTTTCTTTTCACTCCTCTCCAACTCAAACTCAAAGGTGCATATCAGCTTTATTACATTGTCTCAGCCAGTAAATGTCCACTGCTGGACATTTACATCCCCAAAACATTTTCATAGAAAACTATATCGCGCTGCAATTATTTATTCACCTTTCATAACCCCAAAAATTATTAATATTATTAGGGCCGGCGCTGACTGCCGGCATGGCATGGCAAAGGATTCCGGTACAGATATAGCATTTTTAATCTTATTACCATGGGTATAGAATTCATTTTACTTTATTTTGACACAACGATGCCGACGTTCTGTCCTACCGCGGCCTCGCCCCTCGGCATCGTTGTGTCAAAATGGAATTCTATACACATGGTAATAAGATTAAAATGCTATATCTGTACCGAAATCCTTTGCCATGCCATGCCGGCAGTCAGCGCCGGCCCTTATACGCATCCATATTAATAGTTGATTTTACATATACTTACAGCTATAATTACCCAGAAGAGGTAGAAATGGGAAAGTGCTATTATAAGCTGAAACATGTATAGTAAAATAAAGTAATGATATTATTGAAATAAGTACCTCAATAGTGTTCGGCAAATCGATATTTTCGTTCTGTAATTCCATAGCTTTCTTTGTATACTTTCCTATTAGCATCGCATTATCTTTTTCTAAGCTGCAAAACAAAAATAAACTCTATTAATCTCAAATAAGGTAAATCTAATATTTTTCTCTAAATCTCTGAAACAAACTGACAGCGCTATCGGCGCTGCGGGTATTTCGACTAGCAGATAGTTAATGTACTTTCACCTATTACCCGTGCAAAGCTAGAAACAGGTATACTCCCGCGTAGCGGCATGAATTTTCTCTATCGATAGCTAGTGTGTAGTAAATCGGGTAAACATAGGTGCAATGCAACACGTAATGCAACAGCAATGCAATAATTTGACGTCCACATTGTTGCAATGTATCATGCAAGGTAACATACACATGTTCTCATGATTTGGACGCCTCGCGCGCACGATCTGCGCCTAGGTCGCGCGTTACAACACGTGCGCGGCTCCATCCGAGATTTGTCGGTTTTGGTGCGAACACAGAGGGGCGCGCAACGTGCGCAGGACTTAGCCGTGAACGGTCGTTCGTTTCGTTCGCATGTGCAACGATCATGGTGGCGAATGAGGGTGCGTGGAGGGATCACTAGTCACTTTTATTGATAGAGGAGTACTGATAATCGTCAGAGCAAGAAGGCTATCTTCATACTCTATGATTCGTAAATATATCGACTGAATAACACGCGATTAAAATATCCGAAAATCAATAGTTGTTTCAATTATAATGTGCAATCGTGAAAATCTTAGAAAATAGAGTGATGCAGTCAAAGAAAATATCACGTGTTACGAAGGCTAATGTTTGCAACAAAATGCGGAAACAGATGCTTCGTAATAAATAAAGTAAAGAAAAATTTCGACACAGGCGGAATCGAACCCGCGAACTCGGGTATACGCCCCCATAGCTTTGCCAATTGAGCTACCGTGTCAATGGCTGCCAGCGCGAAATTCTTCTATCCTTTATTTCTTTTACACGTTTAAGTAGTGTTTGCGTTTCCTACCTCCGAATTTTTACTAATTCGGAAGGCCACTTGTCTACCTTTTCAGAT
>CAUYWD010000065.1:0-18160 GCA_963576735.1 Bedellia somnulentella
CCTAGGGGACGATTTTGTTCGACTTGGGTCGGATCCTACTAAGAAGTATGCCTCAGAGTTAAAGAGAGCAATCTCAGAATCATCCTATGTATTTTCAAACCCCGACAATGAGAAGGACAAGATCGTTCCTATGAATCCATTACCCCCAATTCTTTACGGTTTGCCAAAAATTCACAAAGATAATATTCCGATCCGTCCTGTTGTTTCTTATGTAGCTGCGCCGGCATACAATTTAGCCAAACAACTTAACGCCATTTTGAAAGCTAAGACTAATTTTAATCCGATTTTTACTTTAAAAAACAGTTTGGATCTTATTGATAAAATAAAGGATGTTGTTCTTCCTTGCAATGCCAAGCTCGTTTCTCTGGATGTAGAAAGTCTGTTTTCAAACGTACCATATAAAGATTGCTTACGTTTCATCTCAGAATTCATGGTAACTCAGCGACTACATCCGGAGGAAATATGCCAGCTATCAAGGCTTACTTCCATCTGTATGCAGCAAAATTATTTCATGTTTGATAATTATTTTTACCAACAGAGAGAAGGTCTGGCAATGGGTTCTCCATTGAGTCCCTTGATGGCTGACATTTTTATGGATATTTTTGAGCGTAACAACATTGTTGGGAGGAGTAATATACTTTATTACTATAGATATGTCGATGACATAATTGTATGCTGGACAGGTACATATAGGCAGCTCGATAGTTTCGTTCAAATTTTAAATAGAATACATCCTAAAATTAAATTCAAGTTAGAGAAGGAACAGGACGGATCTCTTAATTTCCTCGATCTTAAAATAACAAGGTCAGGAAATAAGCATGTTTTTGAGTTTTATAGAAAGCCTACACAGACTGATACAGTAATCCCCGCATCTTCTTGCCATCCTTGGCAACACAAGCTGGCAGTTTTTCATTGCTATGTACACCGTTTGCTAACAGTTCCATTATCACCTTCTAATTACAATAAAGAATTAAGTACTATTTACCAAATAGCTGTTGCAAACGGTTACACCAAGCAATTAATAGACAGACTAATTACAAGAAAACGGACCAACATGGTGAACAGACTCTTATATGTTATACCACCTGAAAAACTGGACCGCATGAAGTCCAGTCTCACCTATGTTGGTCCAATTTCTGAAAAGATTTCAAAGACGCTTAAAGGGTTTGGTATTAAAGTTGCGTTCAGAACAAACAATAGTTTGAAACGTTATTTATGTAATCAAAAAGAGAAATTAGATAAACACAGACAATCTGGTGTTTACAAAATTGTTTGTCCTGAATGCAACAGCGTCTATATTGGGCAAACTGGTAGAAGTTTTCTAACAAGATACGGGGAGCACGTGGCAGCATTCAGAAACGACCATCCAGAAAGGTCTCACTTTGCGAAACATCTATTGGATACTGGACACGTTCTCCCCGATAATCATAATCTGGAGATTTTACATACTTGTAATAAGGGATTAAGATTATGTCTTTTAGAGAAACTTGAAATCTCCAGATATGATAATGATAATTCCGTTGCACTGCTGAATGAACAGCTGGGCTACACCGTTTCCCCACTTTTGTCAATTTTTTCCAATAATATAGTCACTCGTCATTGATGTTCTTTGGGTGGGGGAGTGGGGAGCCTGGCCTATAAATATAACCGCAAAATCGTATGACCGGCACTCGGTGGTCAGCTGCCGAACTGTCTACTAACTGCTCGTCAATGACTCGTGTTGAGTCGAAACGCGTCGCATGTTTGTGGTTGCCTGTGGTTTTCGCTTGCGGGTGTGTGTGTGGTGCATTGTCTGCTTTTCGATTTCTTGTAAGTGGGAGGGCGGGCGGTGCACAGTGCATGTTGCATGAAGACTGCAGGTATTATTTAGCGGAATTAAGCGAAGAAATTTATTAATATTAGTATTTCATTTGATTTTGTGACAAAAACAATATGTTTAGGCCGGCATTTAAAAAAAAAGGTCCATAACTGTAAACATACTGGATATTGTAAATGTGTGGCCTAACTACATGACTCATGACAAGTTCAATTTGTGAGTGTGGGTGTAATGATAGCAGGTCATACTGTGATTTATTTCAATGTACATCCCCGAAAGAGGCGACACAATTGCCCACATGAAATACGAGAAATCTAATACGATGTCATATTTACCGGACTGATGATAAGAATATCCAATCTTAAACCAACTCTTACAACCATGACAATGTCCTACAATATATATTTTTACTCTTTTATTTACTCATTATACAGCTCACCTATTATGACAACCTAGTGCGAATCTTATTTCTTATTAGTTTGAAAGTAAGAAGATTTTATGTTTTATCCTAAAATAATGACACAAAAACCAAATATAAGTTGAACTGAAACGGGTTGTCGGAAAATGAGTCATTGAAGTCACGAAATAACAGTATTTGAACCTTGAATACGACTTCAACTGCATATACGAATAGGTAACATCACTTCTCATAAATATTTGAGGTTAAGATGTCACAAACCTATAAGACACAATAGTTTTTTCGAATATTTTGATTTCTTGTATTCCGATAGAGTTCAAATAGGCACAGCTTATTTGGTTCAGTTGCAAAAACTCTTAGCATTTGAAGTGTAAAATTATAGCCAGAGTCAAAATAGTAGCTTTAATGCGATTTCAGTTTTTGACGCAATCAGTTAAGACTTTATAATTATATTTTACTCCCATTAATATTAAGATAATTTAACAATGTAAGTGTAGGTGTGGCTTCCTATTTTACCCTAAAAGGAGATGTAGAGCATTTCTATTCGATAGTTCTTAGTCATTTAACATTAAATAACCATTACATTGTCATTGATAAAAATAAATATTACTTATATTGAGAATGGCAAAAGAGGTACTAAAGGTATAGAAACGTTAACACGAGGATGCGCTATAAATCTTTTATTTCCTTCTTTGAACCCATCATCATACGATCTGACTATTATTAATCAACTATGAATTTTAGACTATCATTCGACCTACACTTATACGTGTCAAGTGACAGGCCAGGACACCCATTAACAGGAAATAATGTCATACTACTCTTGACTTGACTTAATGATCAATAATAACTAGCAATCCATTTGACATACCTCATCTTTGATATTCACATAAGATTATGCACTGAATGAATTTTGTTTTACCCCTAGGAAAAAACAGCATCCGCTTGGTTTCTTGACAAGGCTTAGACATTATCAATGAATAGAACCATAAAGCGTTGAAACCAACCATTGAGCACATCCACCTAAATACAAACGAATACGATGTCTCTGTAATATCATGCAAAAACGGTGTTTTATGAATTTGAATATTTCCTGACACTAATACTAACTGTACCCAATGAAGTGGTGTCGATTCTGATGAACTGAGCAAGCGCAACAGAACAACGGAGTCGTAAAGTCGACAGTTTGCAGTTCAAAGTATGTTATAAAATGTATGTTTTGAACCTACCTGGCATTGGTTACCTTGCAATCCAACACACATCACTTATAGCTTATTACAATTACATTTAAAAGTTCTCGTTTTAAGTGTTCGTTCGTTTTGTCTCGTTTGACCGGTAAGTTAAGGCGCGCGGCGCGCTACCTGCCTCAAACCCGTCGAGTATTCAACTGTCTACCTATAGCTAACATAATGTGTGTTTGGCATTGCGTCTGTGTGAGTCGAGAAGGCAGTGTAGGTAGGTTCTGGTTTGCAAGACATATTAACTTACGCCAAGACGTGGAGACATACATACGCGTGATTCGCGTTTGCTTAGCTTAGCTTGGGATAGGTTTCCGTGTTGTTTTATATGGGGCTGAGAATAAAAATATTTTCACAATTCCAAAACAGAGCAAAAAAAAAGGTTTCCAACTTAGTTAAGTTAATTAGTCTGAATTTATCAGTGTGTCAATGTTAAATATTTTAATATGATTGACCTTAGTTCATTGGAGTTGATTTAATATGACCTTGTATAGACTCGGCTCTATGTTAGTATATTTTTCTCAGAAAGACACAAAAGCTTGCATAACAATAACCATAACAAAAAAAAACAAAATTAAGCACACCATCAGTATGTTTCCTACTACACCCACAAACCCAAACCAAACTTTCACGCCGTTAATCGCCGAAGGGGTGGCAGAGATTTAGTACCTCTGAATTCTCGTGGTGTTCAGAATTACCACGCTCTCTTGGACAGTGCAGCCACGTGATAGCGAGCAGTCCTATCGTATTGTGCGAATACAATACACTGTCACATGGCCGAATACAACTCAACTATATGGGGTTTCCTCATTCTGTTTCCACTCACCACAAACAACTATGATTAATTAACCACCCTCAATAAAAGAATAGCTTTAATAAAAGAAGATGGATGAAGGCCCGACTCAGTATTCAAACTCACGTCTCCAGGATAGAAGCGGTGGTGTTTCCGCTGAGCCATTAAGGTTGTTCCATTATTATTTTCTGATAACTGTACTGCACATAACTGACAAGCAAATGGACCAAATACGAATTAATTCTGATTAGCATCCTCGCAGAGTGAAGACGGTACATCAGAATAAATATAAATATGAGTATAAAATCATACATACATATACTCACGGCTATAAGTCCCTAGATGGGGTAGCCAGAGCTAAGGAATTAGAAATTTCTCATCCACATTTGGAAACTAATGAGGAGAAGATGGTAAAAATAAAATATCGTTGGTGATGGGTCCAACCTCATCGCCCAAAAACCACTTAAAAGCCCCACACCCTTAGTCGCCTCATACGACAACCTCGTGTAGAAAGGGGTAGTGATATTTTAAGCCGGCACTACACGGCAAATATATAGTATAAGAGTATAGTATAAAAACACAAAAGAAAAGACGAGACTAAAGACCGATGATGGTTTAATATTTCCTCCAGTTGACTGCGCCATATACACCAATTTAGACATTGCTGCTTTTCAAATAATACTATCGAATACGAATATCTAGACCCCTTGAACCTAGTTTAACTAAAACAATTGTTGATGAAAGTCCTAACAGATTTCTGACCTCTAAATGTATTTAGTATGCATGCTAATTAGTACTATTTTGTAACAAGGAAACCATAAAGGCTACAACAGTACTCACGATGAAGTGGCGTGGAAAATTACGGTCGATACTAGATCGGGTTGGTGAAAGGGCCTTTCTGCATTATTTAAGGTATACAAAGCCTTTCATATACATACATACATACATATACTCACGGCTATAAATCCCTTGAAGGGGTAGCCAGAGCTAGGGAATTAAAAATTCCTCAGCCACTTTTGGAAGTTGCGTGGGGAATAGATGGTGGAATAAAGGTTGTTGGTGATGGGTCTCCAACCGCATCGCCCAAAAATCCCTTAAAAGCCCCAATACCGTTAGTCGCCTCTTACGTACACCCACCGGAAGAAATGGGGTAGTGCTATTCTAAGCCGGCACTACACAGCTACTTTCATATAAACTAATATAAACTCATTTGATAAGTTCTTTGCCGTGTTTTGACAGCCTAGTATATCAACAACCCTTTTTTTTCATCGGGAGTCTTAAAGGTTACAGAAGGCTAAGGAGGCATAAAGGCCACACAAGCTTGGAGATCTTTTAGGTAATTGGAGGTTTCTATCCAGCAGTGGCTGATGAGGAAAACGGAGGCATTGCACTGAATATACTATTCTGCGATCGCGAACCCGCGTGCAATGCGTGGATATTATCGCCATGAACCCGCTATAGACTGACAACGGCAGAGACCCAGGCAAATGAGTACCATGTCCATGAGTTTGGAAACATATCACACGCGGACACTGCGGACCGACAAGAAGCTCACCGAACTAGAGTATGTGATAAGAAGGTTACGGTGGGATATAATAGGATTATCGGAAAGCGGGAAGAACACGATAACTCTGACGTCTGGCAACTTCTTAATTTTCAGACAATTGGACAAGAATAAAATAATTTTAAACAACAACCTCTACATTCGAAGTAGTTGACCAATGTGTATACCTGGAACGCACCATGCGATTAGATAGTAATAGTAATTTATTCATAAAAAGAGATTACATTATTTGGTGTCGACTGCACCCGAACTAGGCTCATCGCCCAATCTAATGGATTGGAATTTATACATTTTAAAAAGTTTAATAATATAAAAATATTTAAAAAATTACAATTAGATTACATTAGATAGAGCCAGCTTTGAGGCTCGATCCAAAACGAGGAGATCCGTAGAAGAACCGAGGTAACTTACATAGCCATAAGAGTAGCGAAACCTAAGTGGAAGGTGGACTTAGGTAACTTTGCTTGCCCAGAATGGGCTTGCAAAAAGGCAGGTGTCAGAAGCGTGAAGAGTAAAAAGGCATGTATGAAAAAATTGATGAATGTAAATGAAACTTGAAAGGTATGCCACGATCGTACAAAATGAAATATTGACGTGAGTATACGTTAAATCGGTAAATTGTATGCAAAGTTTTTGATTGAAAGAGTGATGAATGAAACGGATGATAAAATTTGGGATGTGCAACCAGGATTTAGAAAGGGAATGGGATGTATGGACCAAATCTTCGCTTTAAGGAGCATCACCGAAAAGTTCTTAGCTAAGAACCGAAAGGTGTATTGCTCCTTCATTGATTTAGAGAAGGCGTATGATAGGGTGGTAAGAAAGTGTTTATGGGAGGTGTTATCCAAGTTCGGTTTGGGGAGTCGACTTATACGTGCACTGGTATCACTCTATGAGGATTCCAGTGCATGTGTGAGAGTAAACGGGGAAAATACTGACTGGTTCGGGATCTCTCGGGGTGTCCGACAGGGTTGTGTAGCTTCCCCGTGGCTCTTCAATTTGTTCATGGATGACTGTTTAACAGAGTTGCGTGAAAGTGATTATGGATTGAGAATGGGTGGATTCATCATTAAATGCCTCTTATATGCCGACGATCAAGTGCTACTTGCATCATCGGTGGAAGAGCTGCAAGAGATGATGAATATTGCATGTGCGTCTTTTGAAAAAAAGGGAATGAGGGTGAATGTGGATAAAACAAAAACTATGGTTTTTGAGAGAGAGGTGAATATGACCGAATGCGTGATTGAGATTAATGCTAAGAAAGTGGAACAAGTGAAAGAGTTTGTATATTTGGGAAGTTTGTTTACTAGGGATGGAAAGTGTGATGAAGATATCGAGAGAAGAGTGAAAAAGAGTAATGCGGTAAATGGAGCACTGGATAGTCTAATGTCTAGTCAGTCGGTGTCTGAAAAGGCCCGAATGGCTGTGCATGATGCTGTCCTTGTTCCTACGCTTATGTATGGCAGTGAATGTTGGGTGTGGCAGAAGAAGCATGAAAGTAGAGTGAATGCAGTAGAAATGAGATCCCTCAGAAAAGTGTGTAATGTAAGGTTATGTGATCGTGTGAGGAATGATGTGATTCGTGAAAGGTTTGGTGTAAAAGATGATATTGTAAGAAAGATAGAAAAAGGAATGTTGAGATGGTTTGGGCACATAGAGAGGATGGATGACAGTAAATTGGTGAAAGAGATATATAGAGCCAATGTGGAAGGTAATGTTAGTAGAGGACGACCTCGGAGGACACATTTGGATCAAATAGAAAATGTGCTCAAAAAGGCAGGTGTCCGCAGTATGAAGAATAAAAGAGCATGTATGAAAAGATTGATGGATGTAAACGAAGCCAGAGAGGTTTGCCAGGATCGTACAAGGTGGCGATCGATAGTCTCTGCCTACCCCAATGGGAACTAACGGCGTGAGAATATGTATGTATGTATGTATACGTTAAAAAAATATGCATTGAGAAAGCTCGATGTAATTTTTTAAGACCTATTCAAAGTTACCCCACGTGTCCACGTGTTCAATAAAAAACATTTTGTTTATTTAGTGACATAAATGGGGAGCGGCTTAAATTTTTTATTATGTCCTGTCCTTACACCTTGAAGCGTGTCACAGACCACAGTTTCCAGTCTCGAGACTAAAAGTTTCTCGTCGTATATCCCTGAAGTGTTGGTAGAGGCCCTAATACTTCTGCTGAACATGAAAATCACTTATCATTGCCACCTGGTGTTCAGAGTACCAATGTTTTGCTTGGACAGTGTACTCACGTGCTAGGGGCAAACCTATTGCCGTTTTTTACTAATGCACTCTCGCGTGACTAAGTACAAACAACTTAGTACTGTAGGTTTCCTCACAATGTTTTCCCTAACCGTTAACAACCAAGATAAATTAACTGCACATATGATTTGAAAATACACATTGGTGTAGGACCGACTCGGCGATCAAACCGAGGCCTCTCTGCATGATCAGCGCATGTTATAACCACTGAGCTATCCTGGTTGTCAGATGACAGTTTACATCTACCTATTAATTTTTAACCACATAGTTTAAGTAGCTTCGGAAATAAATTCCAGTGACATAGGGACGGACAGACATGAGGAAACTATTAGGTTTTCGTTATTTACATTTCGGCTACGAAACCCTTAAAAAGAGGCCAATAAAAATAAAGTGATAAGAAATCGACTACCATAATAATATAGCTGTGTAGTATCGGCTGAGAATGTCATTAACCCATTTCTTCCCACGAGTATTGGGCGTTGTGACTGGGGACCTATCACGTACTATCCTTTACTTTTTTATAATCTTTACCTTCCTCATCTAAAAAGTGGCCGAGAAATTTCTAATTATCTGCTTCCCCGGCTTGGGAAGGTTGAAAATATGGAATGGTTAAAAAAACATAAATTTTCAAACAATTTAGCAAAATCTACAAAATATGTCTCTTTATTTAATCGTTTGGCCAAAGTGTATTGGATTGATTACTCGAAGAAGGCAAATACTTCCCTTAATTATCGCTACATATATCGTTGTTTTGAAGAGTAAAAATTGTAAAAATATAGTCTATGATCCCAAAAAAACTGACTTAACTAAACAATTTTCGAAAAAACTGATTTATACTGACCTTTGCCAAAAATACTGACTTTACTGACCATCTCACCATTTTCCACCACTGAAGAACTTAAGGATTGTAAAAAAAGGCGATGCTTATCACTGTTCTTGCACGAAACTATCTCGCACACTGAAAAAGGAAACGAATCTAAAGTATCTGAAGCCGATGATATGTATAATCGTGTTTTCCAAAACAAAACACGACGAAATAGTAAAATCGTAATTCATATGTATTGGTGGATGTTTCAGGGATGGGTCAACTGACTTTATCAACCACTGACGTCCGATTTTTTGTCGATGCGAAAGTGTGTCGTGGGCGGGCACGCTTATACAGAATTATTTTATACTAGCTTTTTGCCCGCGACTACGTCCGCGTGGACGACTATCTTAACTTCTGTTTTTTTATATTAACTTCCCACGGTCGTTGTAATAGATATAAAGAATATTGAGGCTTTTTAAGTGATTATTCGGCGATGCAATTGAAGACCCATTTGACTACCTTTTCCCCATTCAACTTCCAAAAGTGGATAAAGAATTACTATCTCTGAATCTGTGGCTACCCTTTTTGGGATTTATAGCCGGTAGAATGAATTATTGATAGATGAATTTCATATATTTCTTTTTGTAGTGGTGTATATCATTCAATCGCATAAAGTTTCAAATTTTTAGATACAGAAATGTGAAAAATCTGTATACTATATTTCATTCAATCCCTTAGGGGGTGAGTTCCAAAAAACCTTTTTAATTATTCTTAAGAATCATGAAACAAACAATTTTGTACCAAGTAACTACGTTCAAAAATGAGAATATCTTTAATTAGTATGGATATAACAGTTTGGCGTTGCGGTGTCGGTCCGGTGCTGCCCCCTACACTGACCGTTGGTGATATGTGCGAGATTGCAGCCAATCATTCATAGATGGCAAAACTAAAATAAAATTGAGATATGTGCTATTATTTACAAACTATGCATTCTGGGGCTTAAACAGAATATTAATTTATGCGTAAGTATAGCATAATATATCTATGGGAACATTAGTTTAAAAATAGTTTAAAAAAAAAAAGTCATGAACATATTCTCAGACCTACCAAATGAATACGTAGAATTCATACAAAATACTTTCAATTATCTTTATTCATACATATTCGCAAAGTTGAATGTAAAGAAGGAATAGTGTTTCCTATTATTCTAAGCTAACACAAAAGCAAAAACAAATTCACAAAAAGATTGTGGTCCCCGAGATGCGAACCTGGGTCTTCCGTACGATTAGTATTAACCAAACGGTTTAGCGCTACGCCACGAAGACGTTAGTGTTGACTTAAAAATTTTGATACGCTATATATCTATAAGTCATACTATTGACAAACAATTAAATTGACATTTATTTTGATGAAAATGGATGCAACTACTAGATGGCGCTTGCCATGTGAGTTCAGGAGTATTGGTACCTCTGCCAACCCCTTCGGGGATAAACGGCGTGAACGTTTATGTTATGTTTTATGTAAATATGGGGAGCCATATAAAAGTTATGTTTTTTTATGCTCCTGTTGGAACCCTTGCGAAATCCGGTATAAATGATATCCTTTATGTTGGCCAGGAGTATAAGCTACATTCATACCAAATTTCATCAAGATCCGTCTGGTAGAGTTAATGTGATGACCGGACATACAGACAGACATTTTTTTCAAAAAGCACAATTTTGGGTTCAGCATCGAAAATTAAACATATTCCACCGGTTTTTATTTTTTTTCTTCAATGTACAGTTTTGACCTCTGTACAGTCTTATGTGGTATATCGGTAAGCTTAATGCGTTTTTTCCGGTACTCTTAGTTCTATCAGTAGTGAATATTTTATTAATCAAATTTTTCCGGGGTAAAAAGTATTAATTTGGGTCATTATCTAACATTCTGCCAAATTTCATTTATATACATTATGTGCTTGAGCAGCCTTTTTGCCTCAAACACACAAACATCCAAAAATGTAAACGTTCACATTTATAATATTAATAGGATAGGAACAAGGGCAAAGTTACTCTCTACAAGGAGTTATCGAGGCAGTTTTACACAAAAACAGAATATGTACGCAGATCAGAACTAAATTCATAATTACTTTGCCACTTGCGATCTCGGACAGGTTGGACAAGTTAGACTAGTTTATGCGATGAATCTGTTGACTGATCAAATGGCATCACACGCCTAGCGCATTTTATTTCTGCGCTTTTTCATTTTCGATTAAATATTGACCATCGTGGACCCGTATACCGCCCTGCCACGCCGTCAATGTGTGTGATCGATATGTGAGGTATATGATATTTTAGATACTTCATTTATTGTACGAATGCACTGTCACATGGTTGTACTTATACTATCTCTCACTCTATTATACTATCACGTGAGCACACTGTCCTATGAAAACGTGGGTACTGTGAACACCAAATGACAATGACATGTAATGTTCAGAAGTATGGTACCTCTGCCAACCCCTTCGGAGATTTACGGCATGAACGTTTGAGTTTTATTTATTAAATGTCCAAGTTAGACTAGTTGTCGAATCTACTATGATTAAGTTTGTGTCAGAATCACATCTACAGAAATCCTAGATATACAGGCAGTGAGCGCTGCCAAAGCTCGACCTTGAACATTTGTCTAGCCATGCATTTATGGACTTCTATGTGAATTTTTTTTGTTGTTTCGTCCTTTTTAGACTATTTTATGCAGTCGAGTTGTAGTTATATATCTATTATTTTTACAAGTTTTCCGGTTACCGAACACGCTTATAAGCTCATCAACACAATGATAGGGAGATAATTTTCTTTTGCAAGGTGAACCGACGACATGAAAGCAGTCACGGAAAGCCGACAGTTGTGGGCAGCACAGGAAACAATTTCGCTAACAATACCATACATCAATATAGGAAACAGAACAGCAGTGTGTACTGCAATTCGGTATGCAAAGTTTTTTTTTTGTATATATTAAATATTTTTATTCGATAGCAAACACGAAAATAAAAGACTAATTGAAATATTTTTAATCTAAAATGAGTAATTGCAAAATTATGATTTTTTTAAGATTGTTCAACTTTTGTTCTTAATGACGTCATCGATTGACAAAATCAAGTAGCGACATGCAAATGAAACGAAATGTTTAATAAAAATGTTGCTGATTGCGAAGCATTTCACGAATTCGTGATCTTAATTTGATATTATTACGATATAATCCATACTAATATTATAAATGCGAAAGTAACTCTGTCTGTCTGTCTGTTACGCTTTCCCGCTTAAACCTCTTAAACGATTTTGATGAAATTTGGCAATCTTTAGACCCTCAGAAAGAACAGACTAACTTTTATTGTGAAAATAAGGGATGAAGAGGTGAAAATAGGGGTTGAAGGTTTGTATGTAGTTCGTATTTTTTTTGTATTTAGGCACTAAGAAAGAACCGAAAAATCGTTTGTTCTAGCATTTTGAAGTTTTTACCAGTAATCACCCCCTTACTGGTAAGAACACATCACACAATAATCGTAACTTATTATGTGTGCCATTAAAAATGAAAACGAATCAAAAAGCGTTGTTTATTTTTATTTTAGCGTAGGTATTTAAGGTAGTAAAAATAAATGATTTTTATGGTATTGGGGGCAGATGGATAACCTATCTTCGTTCGTCAATAACTGGCATGAGGCTTTAACTAATCGGTTGTTAGTTGGTGTGCGGAGTAGCAAATCTATACTAATATTATAAAGCTGAAGAGTTTGTTTGTTTGAACGCTAGGATCTCAGGAACTACTCAATCAAATTGAAAAATTATTTTTGTGTTGGATAGTCCTTTTATTGAGGAAGGTTTTAGGCTATATATTATCACGCTGCAACAAACAGGAGCAAACTATCAGCGAATAATGTTGCAAAAACGGGGATAATTATTCATACTAAGGCTTCCGTTGTGTGCGCTGCGTAAACTCTTCTTATAAATCTCTCTCTGCGTAAAATTTCTCTTTAAATGATCTAAAAAAATGCCCGCGACAGTATATGTCTAACTTTTAAGTTTCACTTACTATAACCATTTTTATGGTAAATAAATTTGGTCGCATTTAATGCATAATTGCCATGATGTTTTATCAACATAATATTAATCTTTATCCAAATAAATATGTTGTTGATTGAGAGTATTTAATTGAGAACAAAATTGTCCTTGACATCACTTAATTTAAATAAACATCTTAGAAGATAATACAATTTTTAAATTACTCCGTAACAAAATTTACATGCGTGCATGAAGCGCAAGACAAGACGCTGCGCTGGCCGGCGAGCGAGGTCACCTGCGCGAGAATCTTATGTTTAAGCCTAATTCTATTAATATTATAAATGTGAAAGTTTAGATGTTTGTGTGTTTGTAGCTAAATGAAGACTAATTCACAGAACGTATTTAAAATAAAATTTACAGGAAGCCAGATAATGATCCCAATTAACACAATAGGACACTTATTATCCCAGAAAAATGAAGAGATCAATAAATTTTCTTAAAAAATGGTTAAACAGACTAAGAATCAATGCTCAGCCGAAACTACTTTACTTATAAACTTACAATTTATAAAGTGAAAAAATTGTGAGGACACTATGAAAAACACCTTTTTTCTCAACGCATGACAGAGACCCTCAACAGGTCAGTTAAATATTTCAGTTTGACGACGTGAAAATCTACACTTTTGACAGTACGAAGTCTGTGGGGTCAGCTAGTATACTATATATGTATAAGAAAAACTGATTATTGACTGACTTTACTAATTTTTATGCGTAATAATCTAATAATTGTTGTTGTTTATGTGTGTGTATGTATATGTAACGGACATATAGTTATTTTTTTATTATACATTCTGTGTACTAAGTATCGGGAATTTGTCAATAAAACAAAAAATACAAATTATTCATCTAAATTTATTTTATCGCCTTCAAAGTAGGCCCCATCGCTTGCAATACAACATCTCCACCGCTTCAACCAGTCTTCCATACATTTTTCATAAGCTATTTGCGGTATGGCTTTTAGCTCATTCAGCGAATTTTCTTTTATGGCTTCTATCGACTCAAAACGTTTTCCTCGAAGTGGTATTTTAATTTGGGAAATAAAAAAAAGTCAGACGGAGCCATATCAGGTGAATACGGTGCTTGGTCGAGAACTTTTGTTGAATTTTTCGCTAAAAACTCTTTCACTATAATGGCTGTGTGTGATGGTGCATTATCATGGTGCAGCATCCATGAGTTGTGTTGCCACAAATCTGGACGTTTTCGGTGGATACTCTCATGCAAACGCTTCATGACGCCTAAATAATATTCTTTATTCACTGTTTCTCCCTCTGGAAGGAATTCGGAGTGAACCACACCACGGTAGTCAAAAAAAACTGTCAGCATCACCTTGATTTTGGAGCGACTTTGCCGCGGTTTTTTGGGTTTCGGCTCATTTTCGAGGCGCCATTCTGAAGACTGTTAGCTTGTTTGCATGTCGTACTCATAAACCCATGTCTCGTCGCCAGTTATTATACGTTTCATAAAGGTCGGTTCCGTAGAAGCTCGGGAAACCATGTCTTCATCGACATGCTTTCGCTGCGCTTTTTGAACAAAATTGAGCTCTTTTGGAACTAGTCAAGCGGCGAAGCGTTTCATGCCTAAAATGTCAATGAGAATGTTGTGGACGGACTTAAGATATGTTCACCTCACAAGCCAACTCTCTCAGACTCATACGTCGATTTTCGAGCACTAGCTTCTTGATTCTGTCGATGTTTTCTTTGGTCGTAGCGGTTAAAGGTCTACCAGAACGAGGCAAGTCTACTACTACTTCTCGGCCTTCTTTAAAAAGCCTTATACCATTCATAAGCCCTTGTTTTCGATATACACGATTCGCCGTAGGTATTTCGCAACATTTTTAGTGATTCACCACATGAAATATCATTCGAAACACAAAATTTAAGGCACACTCTTTGTTCAACAATATTTTCCATTGTAAAAATCGCCGAGGACTCAAAACTATGACCAACAAAAAATGTAGTTTAAAACAAATTAAATGACAGATCCCGCTCAAATTTTGCGCGCTAAATCAGTACAGTGCTACCAACATGCAGTAAAAAAATTTGAACGACCTCTTTTACGCGGGTCTTTTTATTGACATATTCCCGATACTTTTTACACAGAGTAGTACGTTATTTACTTTTTATAAATTATGATAAAAATGTGAAAATTGTTATATGTTTTTATCGATGTATATATATAATAGAAATAAATATCTCGATAATATATAAAATAGAAGCTTTTATTACAATACATGAGATAATGTTATTTTATTGTTACTGTGTACACTCTATATTCATTTAGCGCTTGTTTTTCTCCCACCATTTAATAATAAGGTTAAGAAGTATTTATTGTGTCACGTTTGTTATCCGATCTGGCATTAGCTGAAAATCAGAAATTGAAATTGAAAAACTGTTTATTTGCCTTAAAAATTTACAAATTTGTACAATATATTGTTAACCTATATTAAACGACAAACGGCAAAAAGGAACATTCTCAGCATTTGCTGCAAACAGCACCATTAGTTCTAGCTTATAGCGCTGGTTTTCAGACTGTCCCTGACTAAAATAATGAAAATAAAAAACTAACTAACTACACCTAAGAATATTAAAACAATAACAAAATATACTGATACTTATGCAAATATGTATAATAGAATACAATAAATATAATACAACATAGTAAAATATAATGTAAAATAACAAATAATTATTGCGAATTATAAAAATGCAATATAAATATAAAAGGACCTGTTTAAATATAATATCAGCGTCACAGTTGTTGAATACAAATACAAATAGTTTATTCAAGAAAAGCGTACAAGTTAATTATAATGGTTTATAAACAAAAACTGTGCTTAACTTTACAGTGCAATTTTAAAGATAATTGCAGCCGAACTAGACGATAGTCTGTGTTTCAGCATACAATTCACGTTATATAGTCTTATCAAAGTTTTGTAGTTCTAATATTAGTGGCTTTAAAAGACAATATTTACAAATTTTATCCTACTAAAATATATTCATATATAGTTAGAGCATGCAAATTTTAATTCATCATTAGGATGAAATATTATTGTATATTTAAATTAAATTTTTAAGATTCTGTGTGAGTATTTATTTGTATTTGTGAGTGTGTAAGTGTGTGTTTGTGTGTGTGTGTGTGTGTGTGAGTGTGTGTGAATGCTCAACATCTGTGGCATTTTGCTGAGCCAATGACCATTTTGATGCATAGGGTTCGTTTTAGATTTGTGCTTCTGTAGTTTTAATTAAGTATTGTTTTATTTTTGTTGTATGTGTTATACCAATGTTATTTTTTGGTTTTGTGTGTTGTTATCCTATGAACAAATAAATATTTCTTTCTTTCTTTTTTTCTAAAAATATATAATTGGACCTTTAGCTTTCTAATGCAAGCATAAAAACACTCAAAAGCCAAGATCATCAACTAGTTATTAATAATAAATTCATTTTATTTTTAATTATCAAAACAAAATAAAATTGAGATATTTGCAAATCATTGAACCAAATTCAAAGTGGAGCATCACTACTAATTGCATCTAACATAAGGAAAAAATTTAACAATTTACAAGTAATAAAAATCAGAGTTATTTCCCTATTCTACCAAAGACAAATAAAATAATTATAAATAAAAAAAACAGAAAGACACGCTTCTGATGCTCATTAAAAAAGAAAAAAAAATTCTTAATAGGTATGAGGTGAAAATCATGAAAAAGCATGGGTTGCTTGAAAGATGAAAAATATGGCACACAGCGCCCTATGCTTTTTCATGATTTTCATCTTATATCGGAAATTATTGTTAACTTTTGAGTTCAAAGCGTGTTTTTCAGTTTGTTTTCAACTAAATATTACTTTTAATAACTTTCTAGTACTCTATCATTTGAAATTATTTAACTCTGGTGACCCTAATCAAAATAATGGGATGTACCTATGAAATTATTATATTGTGCCTGATTCTCAATAAATGTATAAATTTTGAAAATCAGTCCATTTTAAGTGGGATGAAATCAAGTTTAAAGAAGTTGGTTACATACAGGTGAAAGTGTGTTAAAAATGACATTGAATTATTGAAAATGACTAAATGTATGCAAAATAAAAGAAAGAAAAAAAATACATTTATCAGTTGCTACAATGTAAAAAATATGATTTAAATTCAACATAAATATCTTAATGGATATTAATTTAGAGAATGTTATACATAAATTCAACCTCAACATAAAAACTATAGTATACAAAAACTAAGAAGTTTCTTAAATAATAATTGTAGCCAAAAACACTTAAAAACCCCAATACCTCATAATATAAATAAATAAATGCCCAATGTGTAAGTCAAGGGTTTCTTGAAGCAAGTATGGGTAAGCAAGATATATCAAGAATAACATGTGAATTTGTATATTTGTGCACTAAGAAGGGTATGTCAGAAATTCAACTATAAGGAGATGAAATAAGGGTGTGAAGTTTGTATGAAACCGTTTTTAATTGAGAACTTAATAATTTGTTAATTGTTATGTTGGTTTTTGATTCCATTTTGTAATGATTTGTGTAGGTAAAGAAACCACATGTTCCCCTATAGGAGTAAAATTGGGGGATACCTAAACTTAAAAACTTACAATTTAGTATAGGGGTTCCCTTTTTTTGCTTATATAACAGTAATTTCAATAATTGAGATTTGAAGTTTATACGCCTTATTCTTCAATGCTGGACTTAGCAGTATGAAAATTGGTATGTTTGTTTTTGACTACAATTTAAAATAAACAATTTAGGTAAGAGGAACAAAACTCTTCCCCAAAGGAGTAAAATGGTGGTGTAACTTTTGGATAATTAAATGATTGAATATATAATCTGACCTGAACTGCAGGAACTAAGTCTTATGACACACAGACAAAGTTGAGCGGGTCAACTGTCTATACAATAAAAATGGATTGCTAAATGTGTTGCTCGAAAATGACTAGGCCTATTCGACGAAGTGTGACTTTAAAATTTGGAGAAGGTACTTAGCCAGAGAAACAGCGATATAGTTGTGAGGACAATATTATAAACACCATTTTTGTCATCTCATGACAGAGACCATTAACTCAACGGGTCGGCTAAACATTTCAGTTTGACGATATCCTTCCAATGAATGTAATGTAATACATTTTTGACAGAACGAAGTCTGTCTGGTTA
>CAUYWD010000066.1:0-105000 GCA_963576735.1 Bedellia somnulentella
GTCGAAATTTTTCTTTCCTTTAATAACATCTTTTATTTATGAGTAATAATCCCCACATGAGGAATTCATGTCAAAAAACATTAAATTAATTGCTTTATAGTTCGCATGGCCAGGTAGGCCGCCGCCTTTGTCCCATATGTGAGAGAACACAGCTGATATTCTCGTATTTCATAGTTCATTGACTCGCGCCATACTATCTTTTGCAGATGTTGATCTTCCTCTTTTACTAGTACTTGTCGGTAAAATTTTTCAATGTCGGCTGTATAGACATATTTAAATGTTCGCCATAGTAATAAAAAGCCTTGTAGGTCTTTTTGTAAGTTGGGGCCACATTCCATTAATTCATTCACACTGTAGCCAGTTTTGCTTTTGAATGAGGCATTAAATACAGCTCGTAATTTGGTAGTTAGCGATTCTAGCTTTAACACACCATGATGAGGAAGAAAGCAGCTGGGTTGACGAGGTTCAGTACACGGTTTCACGTGTCCGAGTTGTAGGTACTCACGTATAAATTCCTTGTATCTGTCGGCCAAGTTAACGTCCTTTTCAAAACGCTTTTCAAGTTGCTTGAACTGTGCTATCGCTTGTGACTTATACGGTTGTATGTGTTGTTCAAAATTAGGCTTCATAGGTAGCTTAACTTCGTAGCGTCCGTCGTTTTGCCGAGTGGTTGTTGTCTGGTATAAGTATTCGCAGTACTCGTCAGCTGGCGTCATGATACAGTTGGGCTTCGTTATTTCCTCCATCTCCCAGTATTGTGAGATTTCGTCGAGATTGTTGAGAACGGCGTGACAGTTGTAGGTCTTTATGTTACCTACCAAGATCCAGCCAAGTTGGGTTTGCTGGGCTATTGGAGCGTTTGCAGGACCTCGTAGTATTCCGTCCATCAATATTTCAGCGTAGACATTGGCGTCGAGTAGTAGATCCACCGGTCTGCAAATGTTGTAATCTGGGTCTGCTAGATTGATGTTGAGTGTATGAGACCAGGGCTGTTTCTCAAAGGTAAAGTTGGGTAGATTACCAATCACCTTAGGCATTACTAGTGCTTCAGTGACGAATGACATTGATTGAACAACTACATTGTTGTACAGAGACTCGCAGATTAGTTGAACGGCACCAGTGCCATGTGTGGCTGTAGACCCCACCCCGAAAACTGAGGAGTTTTGACGGCTTCGTTTCAGGCCTAAGCGTTGAGCGGCTGATTCAGTTATTATGTTGATTTGAGAGCCCTGATCCAAAAGGCATCGTATCTTCGTAAAAGTTCCATCCTTGGCTTGGATTTTCATTTCAACTGTAGCTAGTAATACTTCATCGTAGTTACGAACCGCGTGGTATGTTTTGTTCGGCGATGTAGCGTTTCCCGCTGAAGTCGACGGCTTTGCGCAATCAGAGTTCGACGCGGCGGTGTCGTGTAACATGTCATGTAGCATCGTATGATGTGCGTTGTTGCACACTTTACATTTCTTTGTCGACATGCAGTTTGTTTTATGATAATAAAGGCAGTTTTCGCATACAGCCAGAGACTTAATCGTGCTCACTTTTCTGTCTGGTGTCATATTTAAAAACTTCTTGCATGTTATTAACACGTGGTCTTTAGACTTGCATAGCGGGCATGCGCGTACGGAGTATGTGCGGTATGATTTGCCCTTGAACCGTGTGTCGCTCGTCGCGGATGTAGTTTGCTTATGTTCGTTTGTAGGCACCGATGTATTAAATGTAGATTTGTTCTGCTTACCCTTTTTGTTCATAGGTTCGAGAGCAGTAAATTTGGATTCGAGAAAACAGATCAGCTCTTCGAATGATGGTAGGTCACGTTTGCATTTGCGTGCGTCCATATATGCTGTGTATGTTTCAGAATCCATCTTTTCAGTGATGATGTGCACCAAGATCGGATCCCACGTTGATGTGTCCACTCCAAGGTTGTGTATGGCGTGGACCGTTTCCATGCTGACGTCATGAAGCCGTTTAATCTCGTAGGATGAGTGTTTCTGCATAGTGGGTTGGTTCATGAAAGTTTGCATGAGCTTAGTAAATAGCAGTTGAATGTTGTTGTACCTGCGGTTAAGTATGTCCCAACAGGTGTCGTTCGGTTGGTAACAGTAGCCGCAACGTCCAGATGGTTCAAGGAAGGGGTCGACTGATAAAATGAATTCTGTTCAAATCCTCAAGATGAACCCCAGTTTGGGGTTGAAGATACGTAATTTATAACAACAGGCACTAGAAATCCTGTACAGATTATATTATCTCAATCTTATAGTGACCATTTAATGGAGAACACGAAATTAAAATTCATAAATAAAAGATGTTATTAAAGGAAAGAAAAATTTCGACACTGGCGGGGTTCGAACCCGCGACCTTCGGGTATACGCCCCCGTCGCTCTGCCAACTGAGCTACAGTGTCAGTTGGCATCCAGCGCGAAATTTCTCTATCCTTTGTTTCTTTTTTACACGTTCAAGTAGTGTTTTGCGTTTCCTACCTCCGAAATTTAACTAATTCGGACGGCCACTTGTCTACCTTTTCAGATAGAATGCAAATGTTGGAAACGCCTAACTATCACATAATTTAATGTTTTTTGACATGAATTCCTCATGTGGGGATTATAACTCATAAATAAAAGATGTTATTAAAGGAAAGAAAAATTTCGACACTGGCGGGGTTCGAACCCGCGACCTTCGGGTATACGCCCCCGTCGCTCTGCCAACTGAGCTACAGTGTCAGTTGGCATCCAGCGCGAAATTTCTCTATCCTTTGTTTCTTTTTTACACGTTCAAGTAGTGTTTTGCGTTTCCTACCTCCGAATTTTAACTAATTCGGACGGCCACTTGTCTACCTTTTCAGATAGAATGCAAATGTTGGAAACGCCTAACTATCACATAATTTAATGTTTTTTGACATGAATTCCTCATGTGGGGATTATAACTCATAAATAAAAGATGTTATTAAAGGAAAGAAAAATTTTTTTTTCGACACTGGCGGGGTTCGAACCCGCGACCTTCGGGTATACGCCCCCGTCGCTCTGCCAACTGAGCTACAGTGTCAGTTGGCATCCAGCGCGAAATTTCTCTATCCTTTGTTTCTTTTTTACACGTTCAAGTAGTGTTTTGCGTTTCCTACCTCCGAATTTTAACTAATTCGGACGGCCACTTGTCTACCTTTTCAGATAGAATGCAAATGTTGGAAACGCCTAACTATCACATAATTTAATGTTTTTTGACATGAATTCCTCATGTGGGGATTATAACTCATAAATAAAAGATGTTATTAAAGGAAAGAAAAATTTCGACACTGGCGGGGTTCGAACCCGCGACCTTCGGGTATACGCCCCCGTCGCTCTGCCAACTGAGCTACAGTGTCAGTTGGCATCCAGCGCGAAATTTCTCTATCCTTTGTTTCTTTTTTACACGTTCAAGTAGTGTTTTGCGTTTCCTACCTCCGAATTTTAACTAATTCGGACGGCCACTTGTCTACCTTTTCAGATAGAATGCAAATGTTGGAAACGCCTAACTATCACATAATTTAATGTTTTTTGACATGAATTCCTCATGTGGGGATTATAACTCATAAATAAAAGATGTTATTAAAGGAAAGAAAAATTTCGACACTGGCGGGGTTCGAACCCGCGACCTTCGGGTATACGCCCCCGTCGCTCTGCCAACTGAGCTACAGTGTCAGTTGGCATCCAGCGCGAAATTTCTCTATCCTTTGTTTCTTTTTTACACGTTCAAGTAGTGTTTTGCGTTTCCTACCTCCGAATTTTAACTAATTCGGACGGCCACTTGTCTACCTTTTCAGATAGAATGCAAATGTTGGAAACGCCTAACTATCACATAATTTAATGTTTTTTGACATGAATTCCTCATGTGGGGATTATAACTCATAAATAAAAGATGTTATTAAAGGAAAGAAAATTTCGACACTGGCGGGGTTCGAACCCGCGACCTTCGGGTATACGCCCCCGTCGCTCTGCCAACTGAGCTACAGTGTCAGTTGGCATCCAGCGCGAAATTTCTCTATCCTTTGTTTCTTTTTTACACGTTCAAGTACACGACACTGTAGCTCAGTTGGCAGAGCGACGGGGGCGTATACCCGAAGGTCGCGGGTTCGAACCCCGCCAGTGTCGAAATTTTTCTTTCCTTTAATAACATCTTTTATTTATGAGTTATAATCCCCACATGAGGAATTCATGTCAAAAAACATTAAATTACGAAATTAAAATGTTCTAACGGTAGTAGCGATGTAAGGCTATGAGGTCAATCGTCTCAGCCGAACAACTGATCTTTTTTTTTGAATGACAGAGCTGCACGCGCTGCCGTTACGCTCCCCACCACATCTCGCTTCGATGCTGTCGGTCAAAACTAGTGAAACTTGCCTCGTTCACTTAGTGCTCCGCGAATAATTGAGTATAAGATTAGATGTAAACCGTTGTAAATATATGTACAACGTTACAATACCCCCCTCGGCACGAAAAGGGTTTTATTTATTTAATTATATAAAACCCAAGGAATCAACAACTATAAGTATTTTTAACTAACTTAAGGTCTTTTATGTGCCACGTACCTATATTTTTGCCAGACATGTCCTCTAAAACATAAACTAATGGTGACTTTTTCTTTAATATACGACATTTTAAATATTTAGGTGCTAGTTTTTTACTAAAATATTTATCCTTTTCACTTAGGACGTAAGCACGTTTCATAACAATATCTCCAACATCAAATTCAGCTTCCTTTCTTCTTAGATTATAATGAGACGTATTTTTGTCATGTGCCCGCCAAAGCGAAGATTGCACATTATCAAATATTTTAGACAAATGACCAATATTTTCGGCGTAAATATCTCGTGGTAAAAACAATATTTCATTACCTAAATCATTGTCTGTATAGTGGGAGCCACAAATAACCAACTCTCTACCGTAGACCAAAAATGAAGGAGTGAAGCCAGTTGCCTCACTTACAGAATTATTTATAGCGAATTGGATTTTTGGAAGATGGATATCCCAGGAGCGGTGATCATTATCAACGTAAGTGGATATGCATGTAACGATTGTTTTATTATAACGTTCAACGGTATTAACTTGTGGAGTATATTTGGGTGAATAGAAAATGTTGGGTATTTTATATTTTTTAAATAAACTGTTAGTAGAAGCACGGGATCCATTATCCAGGAATATAGTTTGTGGAATACCGTGAACCATAAATACTGAATCTTCTAAATTTTTTACTACAGCTTCTGATGTAGCACGTTTAAGTGGAAATATATGACAAAACTTTGAAAAACAACAAGTAACAACGAGAATATAACTGTTTTGTTTTCTACTGACAGGAAGGGGACCAATAAAATCAATCGAAATCATTTGAAAAGGTCTTGAACATTGCTTGGGGCGACCTAATGTGCCCAAAGTCGTATGGTTTTGGTTTTTGTAAGAGAGACATTTCGAACAAGAGCCTACAAAGCGTACTACATCTTGGTGCATTCCTGGCCAGTAATAACGTTGAAGCAAACGGCGATAAGTTTTAAAAATGCCAAGATGAGCAGCAGTTGGATCGGCGTGATTAGCTTCTATAATTTTATCACGCTTTTCTTTAGGGACGACTTCTTTCCATGAAAATTTCGAAACCATTTCACACTTATTTTTTGATAGACGGTATAAGGTGCCTTCTTTAATTAAATAATTTGAAAATATATGAGGCGTAAAAACGCACCCATTATAAATGTTCTTATACCAAGAGTCAGAACTCGTTATGTTTGAATTACAAGTACTAATGGAAGCACAAGGCACAGCACGGGAAAGAGCATCTGGAATAACATTATCGACCCCACGGCGGTGTTTGATTTCGAAGTTAAAAGATGATAATCTAACACCCCAACGGGCTAATCTACCAGAAGGATTATCTAAAGAGAGAAACCATTTTAAAGCCGAATGGTCTGTGTACACAGTGAATGTCTTACCATTTTCTAAATAGCAACGCCAATGCTCAAGTGCGGTAATCACAGCCAAAGTTTCCCTCTCGGTTATTCCGTAGTTTTTTTCTGGGCCAGTGAGAGAACGACTCATATATGCTATTGGGTGTTTTTTGCCATCTATAGTTTGGGTTAACATTGCACCGATGCCGTAATTGCTAGCGTCCGTATGAACCTCGAAAGGTAAGGTGTAATCGGGACAAGCTAGAACGGGGGCAGATACTAGACATTCTTTAAGTTTATTAAAAGATTTATCTGCTTCAAGAGTCCAAACAAAGGGTGGATCATTTTTCTTAGTTGATGTCAGTTGATTCAAAGGACCAGCTATTGTGCTGAAGTTAGGCACAAAACGTCTATACCAAGTAGCAGTTCCGAGAAATCGCTTAAGGTCTTTTCTGGAACGAGGTGTGGGATAGTTTAAAATAGCGTCTACCTTTTCTGGGTCGGTACGTAAACCGTGGGAATCAACGACATAGCCTAAGTATTTTAATTGATCTCTGAAGAAATTGCACTTTTTCAAGTTAATAGTAAGATTAGCTTGCTTTAGTTTTTCTAACACGCGTAACAAAAGGGACACGTGTTCTTCAAAAGAGCTGCTAATAATAATAATATCATCCAAATATGCAAACGTTTTTAGCTCGAAATTTGCAAACATTAAATCTACTAATCTTTGCTGGGTAGCTGGCGCATTAGTTAAACCAAACGCTGTTGTCTTAAAACGCAATGTTCCTCGACCTGGAACATAAAAGCAGTCTTGTCTCGATCTTCAGAAGCTATATGAATCTGCCAAAAAGATTTTGAGAGATCAATGCTTGAAAGGTACTTAGCGTCACGTAGATTGTCTAATATTTCCGTTATATAAGGTAAATTATATGCGTCACGCTTTGTTACTGAATTTAATTTTCGACTATCTAAACAAAACCGAGGTTGTCCATCTTTCTTATATACTATAAGAACTGGAGACGACCACGCACTCTCACAGGGCTCAACAACATCTAACGCTAACATTTCATCAACTTGTTCAACTAAAATTCTTTGTTTTTCTGGTGACATTCTGTAATAACGTTGTCGAATTGGTTGAGCGTCACCAGTATTTATATGGTGAGTTATAAGATTTGTCCTACCGAGGCCTTTATTTTCAAATGCAATACACTCAAACTGTTTAATAATTGAATTGGCAGTTAACTTTTCAGAGTCATTTAAATTATCGTAGGACATCAAGTGAGCTTCCGGTTTATTGACTGTTATCTCTCCAAGGGGTACCTTAGACAAAGTGATACTACCGAGGAATTTGGGACAGATATTAAAGGCTTTCCAGAAGTCTACGCCTAAAATAAGTGGACTGTCCACCTCAGGAATTACATGGCCCTTTATTAAATGGAATTGATCTTCAAAGTAGATAGGAAGATTAATATAACCTATACTTTTTAAAGACTGGCCACCTGCAGCAGTAACTGAAACTATGTCATCATTGAATAATTTAAAATCAGAGTTTATAAGCGACAAATGAGAGTTGCCTCCTAAAATTGTGATGGCAGATCCGGAATCAAGAAGTCCAGAAGCAGCAATCTCATTAATTTTAATAGAAATGTAGGGTCTGCTATCGTTGGAAGGTTTCATTTGCAGAATTGAGGCAATTCGAAAAACTTTGAAAAATGATTTTATAGTTTGAAGCCATCTTTCAAAGTCAGCTTTATCAAAATTTTTTGCAGAATTGCCACAATTCTGCTGAGTTAGTTTTTTGAATTATTGCAATCGGGACATTCAGGTTTTTTAACTCCAGCTTTACCGCAACCAAAACAAATAACAATGTCCCGACTGACTTTACATTGTCGCAAATTATGAGAGTTATCACGACACCTAAGACAGAATTTATTTCTTGGGTTAGATGGTGGTGCTACTGCATGTACATAATTTGTACTCTCACGAGTAGGCTGTTCAAATTTTTTACTGTATTGAGTTGGAATGTAACTGCTTTTACTTCCAAATAATTTACTTTTTGGCGATGTGTAAGCAAACTCTGGAGCTAAAGTGTCAGAAGATATCGGTGGTGGTTCACGAAAATGGGACATACGCGACTGAATATTTTCGTAGTTTTTACACAACGTTCTTAGCTTACCTATGTTATTAATTTCAGAAACAGAGGCAAGTGTACTAGCATAGCACGGACGTATATTGTGAAGTAGAATTTCTAATTGGTCATTTTCTGGAAGATCATATGATAATCGAGAAAACATACCTGCCATGATTGAAAGATAAATAGTGATTGATTCGGATTCACCTTGCGTACGCGATCTGATTTCAAAGAGTAACCTATAGTCATAATCAGCTTGATCGAAATCATTTAGAAGTAGTTGTCTGAGATCCTCCCAATTATTTACCTTATCTCTTATACTTCTATACCAGTGTAAGGCATCCCCAGAAAATATTTCTGTAGTGCAAGAAATAAGCTTTGAGTCTGGAATGCTTCTAGCTTGACAGAATTCTGTAACCCTTTCTATAAAAGCACGAACGCAAGTTTTTCCGTCGTATTTTAGTTTTAATAAATCAGAAATATTATTACGTTCACACGAAACAGTAATTATGTTTGCTGGTTCAATAATTGTTGCCAAATTACTATTTGCTGACGAAGAGTTTACTGAACCAGAAGCTAAAGGATCATTTGAAATTGACAACAGCTCTTGAACTTTTGGGTAAACCTGGGTACTCTGAACACCAGGTGACAAAGTCACGTGATGTTCAGAAGTATTAGTACCTCTGCCAACCCCTTCGGGGATATGCGGCGTGAACGTTTATGTTATGTTATGTTATGTTGTAATTCAAGAATCTGTGATTTTGTATCCTCTGAACAAGTGATTCTACTTAGTCTATGGTAAACGTGATGAAGTAAGTTTTGAGTTCTCAGTATTGTTGGCTTGTCAGGAGTGGGACCATCAAGAATGGCTTGTACCTTATTGAAAATTGTTGAAATAGCATTCAGATCCTTAACAATATCAAAATCCGACACAAGAACGTCTTCAGATGGGTAAGTAGCCACCAACTTGGTTATTTGCTTTCGTAACTCTTGAACGGTGACACCAGGTGTACCTCCACGAATGGCTACTTCATAATCTAGTTCAGACTTATTCAGAGATAAAAACTTAATTTGATACATGATCAACAGAAAATTAAAGAAAAAAAATAATAATAATCACAAGATGAGGAAGTGGCAAACAGTGATAAAAAAAGAAAAAATAATAATGCAATAAAAGGAATCTCCGTTCAGTTACAATATAAATTAATTGGAACGTGAGGTTTTTTTTTATGAATGAAAGTAATAAAGCAAAAAAAATTAAAAAATGCAAATAAAAATTTTTACAACTTTTGGGTAGGTGGAAACGCAAAGAAAAAATATTTCTTTTTATTATACACAACAATAATTCCTTACAAATAGACTAAAAGTGAGCTTCGTAAAGAACACTATACCACTTACACAAAAGTTGCTAAGCAAAACCAAAAAACGTTTAACAGAGAAACACACATGCAATTATCTACTTAAGTATAGGCCAAGATAGACTAACCACGCTATGGGCGCCACTGTAGCGTCCCTACCGGTAAAAAAAAAACAACGGTAGGTAGCCAACAAAATTTATATTAATAAAAAAAAGGTGGTTCATTAAGCCTATCTATCTTAACCTATATAATGTTCCTTCCCTGTATTGGTGTAGTCCGAAGGGCCGGTCGGTTGGTAACAGTAGCCGCAACGTCCAGATGGTTCAAGGAAGGGGTCGACTGATTAAATGAATTCTGTTCAAATCCTCAAGATGAACCCCAGTTTGGGGTTGAAGATACGTAATTTATAACAACAGGCACTAGAAATCCTGTACAGATTATATTATCCCAATCTTATAGTGACCATTTAATGGAGAACACGAAATTAAAATGTTCTAACGGTAGTAGCGATGTAAGGCTATGAGGTCAATCGTCTCAGCCGAACAACTGATCTTTTTTTTATTAATATAAATTTTGTCGGCTACCTACCGTTGTTTTTTTTTTACCGGTAGGGACGCTACAGTTGTGTAAGTAAGTAAGTGTAACGTTGTACATATATTTACAACGGTTGACACAGGTTGTCAATTTGCTAATGTAGGTCGTCGATTGGCTTCCAGCGGGATTGCAGCGATTGTAGTTTATCTTCAATCTCCCAACCTTCAGTCAAATTGTCGATGTGAATGTTTTTCGTCACCCGAAGTAAGGCTCGAAAGTTAGTTTTTTGTTGATTGATAAGCTCATCCGACTTGGATGGAGATCCCGTACTACCAAATGTGCCGCAGCCGGAAACGTCATCTCGTCATCTCCGCCGGGCTTGGTATACGGTTTTGTTGATAGTATAAGGCGGAGACCATTCTCGCATATTTGTTTTGAGGTGTTAAACTGGTTAGAAGTGAAATACTCATCTGTCTTGTCTTCTTCCAGTTGTAGGATTGCATTGTTGGACTCGTATTCACTCCACAAGTTTCTTAGGGTCTCAACTCTCTTTTTAAGATATTCAGCGGTTTTTCGAGATGCCGAATCCTTTTTAAAGTTGCCGATTATCTTGTCGATAGCAGCGGTAATTTCTTGTTGTCTTTCAAACGTTGACTCCATCACGAAGATAAATCAACCAGGAGTTATGTTCAAATTTGATTGATGTTAATGTTGTTAGCTCATAAAAGCGTTGGATGTATGTAGGGCCGGAACGTGGCGAAGTACACGTGGCTGAGTTGCTATGCTGTAACCCCAGAGCGCTGTCTCAGTCCGATGTGCTCGTCAAACCGATCGCTAAGTCGATTACAGGAAATCACCCAAAAACACACTTGCACTTCACAAAATGTTTCGAAGGACCAAAATGTAGGGGCACTCTAGTGGAATGTCCCTACGGATGTAGTTGTATCGATGCACGGAAGGTTACTTGTTTAGGAATATTAAGTAAAAGAGTGACGCGTGCGATCGTAATGAATGTTTAATTGCCACTGTTTCACGTAAAGTATAAAATCAACGGTCAGCATAATATTTTATAGTTACAATACAAATGTACGGCTCGCTCGTACAGTCACTGTCATGTATATTGTCATTGATATAATCTATGACTACAGCGGATAAAAAGCGTCAAAAAATATATTTTTGCGAAACGTTTACGACTGAAGAAAAGAGGATCTATAATAATAATTTCATCAAGGAGTACGGTAGACTCGATCGAAACCTCCTTTAAAAAAGTGTCGTTTGCGAAACGATTGAAAAATATTATGAAACAAAACGTTTATGTCATCGGGTGTCAGTCAAAATGGCGTCTGAAATTTTTCTGTCAGCACCGTAAGAATTTAGCAATATACTCGACAATCCGAATTTTGCGGATAGATGTTGTCGACTCAAAATCATTATTTTTTTATGTTTTATTATTCAGGTAAGGTTTCGATCGAGTCTACCGTACCCCGTGACGAAATTATTAATATAGATATGTAAAAGTGGCTGGCTGAAAATGTAAATCGAACAAATAAAAAAAAAGAAGAAAAAAGAGCGCGTCCTTTAAATTTTCACCATTTGTAAAAGTTTGAAAATTCGTAACTTAATAAACGAAAATATTAACTTCAGAAAGCATAAAAACAGTAGCAAATGACATTGATACAGACCTTTCAGCCTAATTAAAGTAGTGGGGTAAGTATTTTTCATCAAAGCGAGATTTTTTATTTAAGTAGGAATATTTCATCGCGAAATCTGTCGGTAAGTTGATTAGTAGTTAAAAGAAAAGGAGCTTGCATGAACATTACACTCCAGCATTAACATTTATGCATGTTTCACATCACAGACTGTCTCGGATGAACAGTGAGAGCCTCCGTGGTTTAACGGTTTCTACGTAAGGTTGGATTCAGTCTATTTTTTCAACCATATTATACCCCCCTCTTGTCCCAAATGGCTGAGCAGTTAGTTCGAAATCTCTGGCTACCACTTGTAGCGATAACAGCCATCAGTGTATGTCTTACTTCTTACATATTCTATAAACTCAAACTCAATCGTTGACGCCGAATATCTCCGAAAGGGTTGGCAGGGGTACTCACACTTCTAAACATCACGTGACATTGTTGTCACTTGGTGTTCAGAGTTCCCACGTTTTGCTTGGACAGTGTACTCGCGTGATAGGGGGCAGGCTATAGTCACTCATCAATTCCGTGATATCATATTATTGCGAGACTGTTCGTTGCATCCGACTTCCGATTGTGGATTCTGGCCAATTATTGTTTTAGACAGTTTTGTCTTTCATTGTACAATCCAAATAAATAGATGTCTTTGTTATCCTCCGTGAAATAGCTGATTTTAGAGCCCAGTTAGAACCCAGTAGTTACTTATTTATTTATTTATTTGAGAAACAAACGGTACACAATATTTCAAATAAGATAAAAATACAGAGAAGTTCTTAACCTATAAAATTTCTACCAATTGATATACAGACGATACAGAAAAACGCAAATTAAAAAAAGTAATGAAAACAAAACAATTATACATAAAAAAAAAAAAACATCATTACAAAAAAATTATACATTTCGACCTATCCTAGTAAGCCCCGTAAGGCCTGTAACAGGACAGCGTCGGTCCTCCGTTTCGTGGCATAGTGTGGTAACATATTTATTTCATAATCATTATTATTACAAATTTACATTATTAGCAATTTTAATTTCATTTTATATATTACTTTTCTCAATATCTGTAAAATGTACATTTTTAGTTATATTAAAATAAAATTATATTAATATTCTGTAGAATTAATACTTGAATGTTAACAAGGAAAAAAAAGAAAAATAAAGAAAAAAAAATTAAATTAAACATTTTAAATTTTAAGCTATTTTATTGCTAACAAGTTAATAATTACCATAAAAAAAAATAATAATATATTAAATGTACAAAATCAACCGTGTGTTTTGTGTGAGTGAATATGTTTGTGTGTGTGTTTGTTTGTGATAGTATGTGTGTGTATATGTGAATGTTTGTTTAAGTGTGTGACATTACTAAGTTATTTAGCAGTTACATAATATTTTCTCAGTTTCATCGTATTGCATACTCTTAAGATACTTCACTACTGATATTTTGCACTCACGTTTAGATTTCGAGTATATGCTAAGTGTACTGTTAATTTTATTATACAAATCAGCTGATTTTCTGGTGTATTGATTGGTAGCGAAAACTGTTTTTGTTTTGATAGGCGGTATAACTATATGTGATTTGCGTCTAGGTTGTTGTTGTTTAAGTTTTATTTCCTCTAATTTGTGATTTCTTAAAACGCATTGGAGTATGTAAAGCTGTCTCACAGAAAGTACGTCGGATAATTTATATAATTCAGCTGTAGAAAACCTTCGTTGTTTATTATAAATCGTTTTAAGAAGATAGCGTTGCGCCCTCTCAAGTTCGAGGAATTTAGTTTTTGGGCATCCACCCCATACAGGAATACAATATGTGAGTACTGATTGCGCTAAGGAAACGTAAATCATGTTAAGTATTTGGATATTTGCGTAACGTCTTAAGTTTGTAAATAACCATATAAGTTTTTTTATTCGACCAGTTAGCAAATCAATTTGTGGATGCCATAACAAGTTTTTATCTATAATAATACCCAAGTACTTAATTTTGTCCACACGCTCCAAAGCACAGCAGTTGCATTTGTTGTCATTTGCACAGTTTGTTTCATGGACTGTTAGTTTATAATTGCAAGGGGGTTGGGAGTTATTACGTATAGAAAATGTCATATATTTTGTTTTGTCCGTATTAAGTGTTAGATAATTTGTTGATAGCCATGTTTTTGTCAGTGAAAGTCCCTTTTCTGCTAATTTATATACCTCCTCCCAGGTGTCCCCATAAAACAGCATTGCTGTATCATCGGCGTATGAGTAAATATCGCACTGTTGGATTTTCAAGTTACAGAGGTTGTTGATGTAAATTAGGAATAGGGTTGGGCCTAACACCGACCCTTGTGGGACACCATATTCCGAGTCTTCTGTGTTTGGATTGCTCACAAAATTATTAATTTTAACTGCCTGTTTGCGGTCCGTTAGATAGCTCACCAATATATCCAAGAATTTACCCCTGATACCTACTGTTTCTAGGCGCTTAATAAGTGTTGGTTTATAAATGGTATCAAAAGCTTTCCTTAGATCTAAAAATGATGCCAAACATTTTATCTTTCTATCAAGTTTTCCCACAATGTTCGTCGTCAGTGCAGTAACAGCATCTTCTGTACTCATACCTTCTCTGAAACCGAATTGTGAGGGAGAAAGTATGTTGTTCTTGTTCAGATACTTAACCAGACGAGAGTTTATAGTTTTTTCAATAATTTTGGAAATTGCTGGTAACACCGAAATAGGCCTAAAGTTATTGATATCATTCTTATTGCCAGCTTTGTGAATGGGATGGATTAAAGAATATTTTAAAACTTTTGGAAATATTCCTTTCTCAAATATTTGGTTATTTAAGTGACATATTAAAGGTGTTAATTCAGGGGCTGCCATTTTAAGTAATCTGTTGGGAACATTATCTATACCTATTGCGCATTCAGTTTTCAGGTTAAGCAATAAGTGGCGTATTTCTGTGGGGTCAGCATCTAGTAATCCTATTGAGTTTTTTTGGTATGCAACTTTTGACATTTGCTCCTCTTTAGGGGGGTTGTCAATGATCGGTAGTTTATGCATTAACTCTTTTCCTACGTTGGCGAAGTAATTATTGATATGGTGAAGAGATTCTTCTGGAGTTTGTTTGATCTTGAGTAAGTTATTGTTAGATGACTTGTTTTTTTTTATACAGATGAAATTAAGTAAGTTAAATGAATTATATTGTCATTCCCACCAGACCAAGCAAACACTACAAGATTACAAAATATGCATAGAGATTTTAGGAAATAATGTTAACAATATTTTATGATCATAAAATATACCTAAATAAGATACTTACTTTTCAAGGTTAAAAATACATAAATTAATAATATATAAGATAATTATGAATGAAAGTACTTAAAATACATACTTTAATAATATAACATAATAAGTAAATACATAAATATAGTATAATAAATAAATATAAATTCAAATAATTATATTAAGAGAAAATTGTATGACTCAAACATTTAGGGTCAATCGGCTGATTCAACAAACTCCAACTGTTTACAAAAGTTCTTAACGAAGTACAAATCCTAGCAATTTATACGCTTTGGAGAATATGCTAGAAATATGTTTATCAAATAGCAATTTAGAGTCAATTATGATGCCAAGATCTCTAACCTCACTTGTTCTTGAAAGGACTTTGGAAAAAAGTGTGTTGGAAACCCAACATTTAATTTTAATATTGGCAACATTTTTTTGTAATGCGAACCCCGCAACTCACAAATGTCATTTTCCGGTTTCATGTAACGTTTGGTGAATACACGCATTTTTACCTCAAGGACCTCTTTTATTATTAAACCAGCAACAATTTAGCTAACTTTTAAACATGGTCCTTCGAAAGGTGAGGTACCGCGAGTGTAAATAAATAAAGTGCAAGATCGTTGTGCAGGACAGTTTTTTGGCGTCGCCTGGGCTGGTTACAATCTCCACGTGTTATGTCGCCGTGCGTGTGAGTGATTACCTAACTGGTCGACAACTGAAGCCGCCAACGGTGTGTTCATCAAAGTTCGATTGCAATTTTATAGAAAAAGAAAAAAGCGGAAAATAATTATATTTTCGCAATAGACGTCAGCGAATATTTAAATTTCCCGCCATGTTGAAGTTTTCGATCGACGTTTCTACAAAAAGGAAAAAGTAGTTCTCCTATTCTCCGCAGCGGCGCTAGTCGTCAAGAACATTTGAATATCCCGCCAACATCGTAGTTCACGTTAACTTCGCAGTGGCGCTAATCGTCAAGGAATTTTAAATATCCCGCCAACATCGTGGTTCATCTACTCTACGCGCGGAGGCGCTGCACGTCAAGAAAATCATGGCGAAAGCTTCCTTTCTTTGCCACTGTGTGCGCTAGGGTGCATTTAAGTCACGGTATTGGTTCAAAATTTGTTGGAAGTGGACACGCTTTGACGCTATTGGCCAAATTCAATTCAATTTGTGAGACGCCATTGTTCCGTTATAATTTTGTGCACTTATTAGTTTTCAAAGACGCTAGTACGCCATTTTGTGACTTGTTCAGTTGTTCAAACGTAGTGTAACTTTGTTGTTTTTCCTTCCACAAAATCATAAATTGAGTGTTTTTTGTGACGTATAAGTTAAAAAGTTTGTTTATACTCTACAATGACTGAGAGCAAGAGTAACGAGGCTGAGCTATCTGCCTTAATTAGAAAACGTGCTGTCGTAAAAGGGGCACTCACAAAATGTTTTAACTTCTTTTCCAAGTTAGATTCTGAGCTTGATCCTTACACATTATTTGTAAAAGAGGAGAGACTGCGATCCTCCTTCGAAAAGTACGAAGCACTTAATCTTGAAATATGCGCCATAGAACCGTCATGTGATGATTTGGAGCAAGTTGAGGGAAAATACCTTGAAATTTTAGCTGTAATTAAACGGTTAACTTCTAAAGCTGAGGTAGTTCCTAAGCCACAGCCAATAAATTCAAACAGTAAGCAATTTATTTCAACGCGTTTACCTGAAATAAACATTACACCATTTACGGGTAAGTACTCTGAGTACAAGGCTTTTATAGGTCTTTTTAACGCTTTAATTGATAAAAATGATAGTTTACAAAAGATTCAAAAGCTATTTTACTTGCGTAGTTTTTTGCAGAATGAACCTCTAGAATTAATCAAAAACTTACCACTTCTACCTGAAAGTTATGATGAAGCTTGTAAAATACTCAATGACCGATATGATAATGTTTATAAAATAACTTCTGAACACATAAATATTTTATTAGATATACCAGCACTTTCAAAGTCAACAGCACATAATATTAGACAATTTGTATCAATATTTAAACAACAGCTTAGTGCTTTAAAAAATTTAAAACATGATGTATCCTTATGGGATCCATTAATACTTTGCATTTTAACTAGAAAATTAGACAATTATTGCAATAGGGAATTTCAAATGTTGCGTGATGAACCCACAACCAACTCCCTAATTGATTTTCTAGAACGACGAGCCTTAGCGCTTGAGAATGCAGAGAAACTACAGGTACAGTATAATACTGTTCCAAAGGCCTCTTATGTGGCTACTATGAAAGGTGCAGCAGCTACTTCCATGAAGTCTACACCAGCCTGCTTATTATGTAAGTCACCTCACAAATTATTTACTTGTCCTAAGTTTCAACTTCTTTCTGTTGCGGACCGATTAAAATTAGTTGCAGACAACAATTTATGTAAAATCTGCCTAAATAAACATTTTAATAAATGTAGATTCTTTTTCAAGTGTGATATCTGCAAAGAGAAACACAATAAATTGCTTCATCAAGACAAGGTTCAGTCCCCAGTCACTTTATTTTCAGAAGTAAGTGACAGGCAGATTCTTTTACCAACTGCTAGAGTTAAAATTATAGCGAGCAATGGAGTTGAGTATCATGTAAAAGCTCTGTTAGATAGTGGATCTCAAATTTCATTCATTACTAAGGAACTTGTGAACTTATTAGGCTTACAACCACAAATTATTACTACTCCTGTGATTGGAATTGGTAATCAAATTAATAATGTAACAGAGCGAGTAAATTTTAAATTGCAGTCTCTTACAAATGACTTTGCAATCTCTGCTACATGTTTTGTTTTAGATAGATTAACTTCTAAGCTACCTCAACGAAAAGTTAGTGTGGACAATCTTATACTTCCACCAAATATTGAGTTGGCCGATAAAGACTTTAACATACCAAGTGTGATACATATACTCATAGGAGCTGATATATTTTTTCAGGCATTGTTGCCATCTGACTCTCCAGCCAGTCTCCATGTGCAGGTGCAGGAGGAGGCCAGCAACAATGCATCACTTGTTCCACTTCTTCGCACTCAATTTGGTTATGTTATTGCTGGTTCTTTGCCAGCATTTCAAGGGTCACAACAAGTAACCTCTTTATTTTGTAAAACTTGTGACAATACTATAAATGTCAGTTTAACTGAGTTTTTTAAAGCTGAAAGCATACCTGAACATTTTTCAGAATCTTTGCCAGAGTATGAGGCTTGTGAAAAAGTCTTCAAAGATACAGTAATTTTAAATACTCTGAGTAATAAGTTTCAAGTGGATTTGCCTCTCAAGTTGCCATTAGAATCTATCAATAAAAATCTTGGTAACTCATTTAATTTAGCACTGAAACGATTTTTTAATTTAGAACAAAGACTTCAAAAAGATCACTTTGTTTTCCAAATGTATAAAGAATTCATTCATGATTACATTCAGCAAGGTCATGGTACTGTCATTGATATAAGCCAGTATGACCTCAATTCTGATTTGGTCTATTTTTTACCACATCACCCTGTTCTTAGGTTTGATAAAAAGACCACTAAGTGTCGAGTAGTCTTTGATGGTTCCATGAAAACTAACAAAAAAGTCTCATTAAATGATATGTTACTAAATGGACCTGTAGTTCAAAACGAATTATTAGATATTTTAGTACTATTTCGACTTGATGAGTATATTTTCATAACAGATATTAAAAGTATGTTCAGACAAATTTCATTAAACCCTTCACACAGAGGCCTTCAGAATATTCTGTGGAGGGACAACCCTACTGATAATATTCAATGTATTCAGCTAAACACTGTGTCGTATGGACTTAAAAGTTCCTCCTTTTTAGCCACACGCTGCCTTAAGGAACTAGCTATAAGGTATAAAAATGAGTTTCCATTAGCTGCCTTTATTATTGAAAATTCAATCTATGTGGACGATGCTCTTGTATCACAAAGCACGCCAGAGCTTTTACTGCAGTCAAAACAACAGCTATGTGACCTTTTAGATAAAGGTGGATTTCAATTGCACAAATGGTTTTCAAATTGCCCAGAATTATTAAATGAAATTCCTAAGTCGCAACAACATTTTGATGATTTTGAATTACAAAGTGATAATACTTACTTAAAAACTTTAGGTATTCATTATAATATAAATACTGACTCATTTATGCTTACGTATCCCAACGATGATGATATTATGCCTATTACTAAGCGTAAAATATTAAGCTTTATTGGTAAAATTTACGACCCACTTGGTATTGCTGGCCCAGTAGTGTTAAAAGCTAAAGTGATCATGCAACAGCTATGGCAAGAGCACATATCATGGGATGAACAGCCACCTGAGCACTTGCTAAATGCTTGGAAAGAGTTCTATTGTAGCTTGCGCATTATGCCGCCTATACAAATACCGCGCTATGTTAAGTCAAAAAATTCACGCTTAATTGAACTGATAGGTTTTTGTGACGCTTCAAGTTCTACTGCTTATGGTTGCTGTGTTTATTTGCGTGTTACTGATATAAACGGTGTTGTAAATATGTTTTTATTGTGTTCAAAGTCACGAGTGAATCCTCTAAGTCAGAGCTTAACTGTACCAAAGCTTGAGCTCAACGCTGCGGTACTTCTTGCAAAGTTAGCATCACGAATGCATAAAATATTGCAACTTAAATTAAAAATTGATAAAGTGGTTTTACATTCTGATTCCCAAATAGTTTTGGCATGGATTAATACTAATATAAATTCATTAAATATGTATGTGGCTAACAGAGTAAAGGTAATAATTCAGCTTACCCAGTCCTATGCTTGGTCGTATATAGGTACAGAGAAGAATCCTGCAGATTGCTTAAGCAGAGGCATCCTACCACATGAATTGCAAAACAATGCTATATGGTGGTTTGGCCCAAGTCTTCTTCATAACAGTGAGTATGTGATAGGGACTAAATCAGAGATCTCTCCTTTTGACTTACCTGAAATTAAGACTTCCTCTGCATCCTCAAGCGTTATGGTTTGCACGGTAAGTGAAACAAATCTGTGTTTAGATTTTTTGGACAAATTTTCTGATATTAATAGAATGAAACGTGTTTTGGCTTATGTGCTGCGTTTTGCTAATAATATAAAGACCAAATCTAATAAAAATAAATTAAATTATCTTAATAGTAAAGAGTTAGAAGATTCTTTGTTACTAATTGTTAAATATGAACAGAAAAAATATTTACAAGATACTTTTAATGATTTAAGATGTAATAATAATACTAAAGGTACTTTGAAACAATTATGTCCTTTCATTGATGCCAATGGTCTTATTAGAGTTGGTGGGCGCTTAGAAAATGCCTCTATACCGTTTGCTCATAAACATCAAGTTATTTTGCCTAAACAGTCTCGAATCACACATTTACTAATACAAAGTGAACATATTAAGAACCTGCATGCAGGTCAGAGATTAGTACTCTCTGCAATAAACCAAAGGTTTTGGATAGTAAACGGTCTAAATGAAGTAAAGAAAACCATTTATAAATGTATTATATGTGTTAAATTAAAAGCTAATACAGTAAAACAACTCATGGGTTCTTTACCAAATGATAGGGTGAATATGAGTCGTCCTTTTCAAAAGATAGGTTTAGATTTTGCCGGACCTATAATGATAAAACAAAGTAGGATTAGAAAAGCTCTAGAAACCAAAGCTTATGTATGTGTATTCGTATGTTTTGCCACCAAAGCCATACATCTCGAGTTAGCTTCTGATTTAAGAACTGTAACTTTTCTTGCTTGTCTCAAAAGGTTCATTTCACGAAGAGGTCTTCCAACTGATATTTACTGTGACAATGCCTCTACATTTAAAAGTGCGAATACCCAGTTAACTGAATTATATAAATTACAAAATTGTAAAGTACATCAGGGAGAAGTTCATAACTTTTCATCCCAACAAGGTATTAAATTTCATTTCTTGCCTTGTTATAGTCCTATATTTGCGGGTTTAGCCGAAGCTGGCGTGAAGAGTATGAAATTTCACTTGAAGAGAGTAATACAAAAACGTTTACTTACTTATGAAGAAATGAATACTGTACTATGTCAAATTGAAGCCATTCTAAATAGCAGGCCATTAATGCCACTATCAAATGATGTAACAGATTTTGCATGTCTTACTCCTGGTCATTTTCTTATAGGATCTGCTTTAAATACTTACCCTGAACAGGACTTGCAGGATCAGACAAATAAATTACAATTTTGGAAAGTTTGTAATCAAATAAAGTGTTCTTTCTGGAAAGTTTGGCATAAAAATTACTTAAATATTTTACAAACACGTAACAAGTGGACAAATGTGCAACCTAATGTAAAGATTGGTTCTTTAGTTATTTTAAAAGATGATAATACAAGTCCAATGTATTGGCCATTAGCTAGAGTCGTCAATGTATTTCCCGGTGCTGATAATAAAATCAGAGTTGTTGAAGTACAAACAGCAAATGGTAAGAAACACAATCGTTCTGTTAGAATGGGTATTGAAGATTGGGTTTTAAAAAAAAGAATTTATAATTTGAAAAGTCGAAAAACTCTTTAACCGAACCGTCCGGATTGAGGATTGGAGTAACACTGACTGAAAGTACATGTTCAATGGCCCATGAAACATAGAAATGCTGATATAGCATCGTCTACAACAAACTAAGCAATTACTCTTACAATGTTCATTTATAACAGCCCCCCGTTTAAGAGGAAAATTCCGTGAAAAAGGAATTTTACAAATTAATTCTTAACCTGGAATTCGGTACATTAGATCTTTCACTATTTTCTACATCATTAATTGGATTTATATCATCTAAAGAAACGTTATTATCTACTTTTTCAGTTAGAGAGTTTTTCTTTAATTTATTAATATAAAATACAAACAAACATAAGATTAACACAAAAAGAATAAAAATAATATAAGTTGTAATTGGGTATGCTACGTGGTATTGTAAAATATCTGACTGTGATACAATTTTATCTACGTTTTGTATTATTTGATTAGATGTAGATTCTAATTCTTTAAAATTATTCAAATTAACATTATGTAATTTAGACATAGGTAATTCAGAAGACATAGACTTAAATTTTGTAATATTACAACATTTATCATAAATTATACTAAAATCTGTTTTAATAGGATTAACATTTAATTTTATATTTAATTCGGGTATCATTTCCTTTTTCCCAGAATGGGCTATACAGTCAAGAGGTAAATTAAGTATTCCTGTTCCTATTACAGTTACATCTGAAACATTTGAGTTACATTCAATAGTGATTTTTGTAGGTTCGGATTGAACATAAATCCATTGATTTTGTTTTAATTTCTGCCAAACATTTATATAACCTTTTAAAAATCGTTTATTACATTGTACAGGAATAGTAGTTAAAGATTTAGTTATGATATCTACTTCACAACTGGGGTTAATTGAGGTAGAGTATAAATTTACATTGTTACATATATAAGTATTACTCGGTATTTTATTACATGATTGAATTTCTAAATTATTTAAATAACAATAGGTTGTTGTGTCCTCATTTAGTGCTACATATTTTCCTTTGGGTAAGACAAAAGCAAATGATTTAGAATTCTTTTTATAATGTGGTATAGGTAAAGGCATAACTTGGTACAATTTAAACATATCGCTATTAATTAATGGTATTTTAATTACAATTAAAACCTTTTTGTTTACATAATAAGATTCAATTCGACTTATGCTAAGAAGTATATTTATATTATCTATATCTAATCTTATGGGAAGTTCTGAACCTTTCGGTAATCGGTGTACATTATTCACTAATTCTTGGAATATATTTTTATTTGTTATTACAGAGGGGTGGAGAGTATGACTATTCGTAAATAATATAGAATTAATGATATCTTCTAATTTAAAGGATAAAGTAAGTAAGCTAGATTCTAACATATTACTAATTTTATAAACTTGAGAACTTATTTCTAACTTATTCCTTAATGATTCAAAGCTATTAAGACTTGCACTTAAATTCCTCATAGCTTTATGAAGATTTATCTCATTGTTATATATAATTGATAAAGTTTCATTAAATCTACTAATAACCGATTGAGTGAGTAAAACATTTTGTTTAAGGGATGAAGCTAAGGATTTATCATTACTTTCTAAAGACTTAATAGCTAAACTATAATTAACAGCGTCCTCTTCATCCATATTACCAAATAAATGCTTAATTAAAGACCCTATGCCTGCAAACCATGCAGACCTCTTACTATGGTTTGGGATCAAGTGAGAGATTGATTCATAGTCTCTAATAATATCATTGTGACGAGATCTCAAGGGTAATAATACGTTATCACACGTGTTTAAAATGTTAGTTTGGGAACAGTAATTTTGCAAATCATTTAATGTATTATTAATTAGTTCAATGTGCGGTTTAATATATGATATATCGATAGGGATAAGTAAATGTAAATAATCAGTAGTTAATTTCATTTTGCCAATCGGATCAAAGTAAATTCCTGGACTGTTGGTTATAGGCTCGATTAATGTAGTTGATGAGGGTTTCGGACAAATGATAAATATGCTGAAAAGAAAAAGACGGAAGATTTTACTAATTAATCATTTACGTTAGCTGGTTTGACTTCATCAAAGTGATGCTTTACATGTTTTCTATTTATAAGCAAAGATAATGTATTATTTCCATGTATTTTAACGATTTTATACGGTCCTTTCCAGACTGCTGACAAAGCTTTCCTTAATCTAAGATGACATTTTAAATAAACTAGATCGCCAACTTTATATTTAGTTATTTTTGTAAATCTATCATAATAACTTTTAGATTTCTGTTTGGAAGCTAAAATATTTTGAATTGCTTTTTCGCGTGATAATTTCAGCCTATGTTGTAACATTTTTAAGTATTCGGGATACGTAGAGTCAGGTTGATTATTATATATGGAGTCGGGAATAAACGGTTTGTGACCAAATAATAATTCGTAAGGAGAAAATTGCGTGGTAGTATGTACATTCGAATTATAAGATAATATTGCTGTATAAACGTATTTATGCCAATCCGTTTGGTTTTCACTAACAAAAGATTTTAAGTATTCCTTTAAGGTTGAGTGGCTTCTTTCGAGTGCGCCTTGTGTTTGTGGATGATAAGGAGAAGACCACAGCTGTTTAATTTTTAAAAATTGGCAAACCTTTTTGAATAAGTCCGCCGTAAAGTTGGTTCCTTGGTCGGTTAAAATGGTTTTGGGTATGCCGAATAAGGAGATAAAGTGAATGAGACATTCACACGTTTCTTCTGATGTTGCGTTAGTAATAGGGTATGCTATAGTATATTTGGTGAGGTCATCCTGTAAGGTGAGTATGAATCTTAACTTAATTAGACCAGCCTCAGGTAATGGTCCTACAATATCAAGGCTTATTCTTTCAAATGGACGGGTTGAAGTCGTGGTTATTTGCATAGGAGATTTGTTTGTCTGTCTATAAGCTTTATTTATTTGGCATAGCGTACATTTACTTACGTAGTTTTCTATATCTGATTTCATATTTTTCCAATAGTAACTTTGTTTGATTCTATTATACATTCTCGTCGATCCTAAATGTCCAGCAATTGGAATATCATGGTTCTCTTTCATAATTCTACGGATTTCTTGCAAATCTGGGTAAATAATATTATTGTGGTAAAGATGAACATGAATATTAGTATTATGAAATAAATATACTATTATATTATATATTTTAATTTGTGAATATTTGTCAAATGGTGTTTTAAAATCAGATATACTTATGTTTTCAATGGATTTGTCAATTACTAGGTCATTTCTTACTGTTTGAAGGCTTAAAAATATGTCATTATAGGTAGAAATGTCATAATGATGAACTTTAATGAACATGAGATAATAAGTAATGTCTTTTATTTTTAACTTTAAAAATGAATTAAGTGTTCTTTCTTTTTGCAATATTTCCTCGTAGTTTTCATAAGCAGAGATTATTTCTTCTATATATGGCATATTATAGTCTAAATCAATAGATACTGGTATGATAATTGTTTTAGATTTACATTTTAGTAAATTTTCTTGATGTTCAGTTATTAATGTGTTGTATGTTATTTCAGGATCTTTGAATACTTTAAGGAAGTCTGAGTAAGTATTATTAATAACGAGTGGTGTAGAAATTTGATTTTCAGGTTCATTGCTTGTAGAGGGTTGCGGATTATCATTAATACTGGGTATAGATTGTGTTTCAGTATTCGGGTTAAAAGGATTTTCAGGTAAGTCAATATCGTTAGAATTAGTCGGTCCAATATCTATATCAACCGAGTCAGGACTTAACAAATCTGAGATGGGTATATTCACATTTTGATCATTATTCGTAGAAGAGGGAAAACCGAGTTCTTCAGGGTTAATTAAGTCATCGGGTTCAATTAATTCTTCAGGTTGTATGGGATTGACTATTATAGAGTTCATTTGAGGAGGATAACGAGAGAGAGCATCAGCGTTACAGTTAATTTTGCCTTTTTTATATTCTATATCATATTCAAATTCTTCTAATTTAAGACGCCAGCGTACTAATTTCGAACTGGGATCTCTACAGTTGAACAGCCATCTGAGAGGTTTGTGGTCTGTTATTATTTTAAATCGACGTCCGTAAAGATAAGGACGGAATGCTTTGGTCCCGAATAGGATTGCGAGGCATTCATTTCGGTTACACTATAGTTAATTTCAGCTTTATTGAGTGTACGTGAAGCATATGCAATTGGGAGGTCTTTACCGACTTCGCCTTGGGATAAAATGGCAGAAATAGCAAAGTTTGAGGCGTCGCAAGTTAAAATGAAAGTTTTTGTAAAGTCGGGATAAATTAATATAGGAGCTGTGATTAGTTTTTGTTTAAGAGTTTCGAAAGCTAACTGTTGTTCATTATTCCAAATAAAATGAATGTCTTTTTTGAGAAGTGTAGTAAGTGGTTTTGATATTTTTGAAAAGTCAGGAATGAATCTTCTATAATATGATACAAGTCCTAGAAAAGATTTAATATCTTTAGGGGATTTAGGTATCGGAAAGTTTTTAACACATTCAATTTTATCGGGATTTGGTCTTACACCTTTATCACTAATTATATGGCCTAGGTATCCGACTTCTTTTCTCAAGAATTCGCATTTTTCTGGTTGAAGTTTTAACTTAAATGAACGTAATCTTTGGAATACTTCTGTGAGATTTTTGACATGTGAAGGTAAATCATGGGAATATATTACGACATCATCAAGGTACACGAAACAACGCTCACCTTGAAGGCCAATAAGAGCGGTATTCATCAATCGCTGAAAGGTTGAAGGGGCATTTTTCAAACCAAAGGGCATGCGAGTGAATTCATAATGGCCCTGTGGTACACTAAAAGCTGTTTTAGGTCCGTCAGCTGTATCCATGGGGATTTGGTGAAAGCCGGAAATGAGGTCCAAAGTTGAGAAATACTGGCTTTTACCTAGTTGATCAAGGATATCAGATATGTTAGGAATAGGAAAAGTATCTCCGATTGTTATGTCATTCAATTTACGGTAGTCAATGACAATTCTCCATTTTTTCCTACCGGAGGTATCGACTTTCTTCGGTACTATCCAAATGGGAGAAGACCATGGTGATACGGATGGTTTTATGATTCCATCTTGAAGCATTTTGTCTATTTGATTGTTAACTTCTTCTCTGTGAATTTCGGGAAATCTGTATGACTTGGTGTGGATAGGTTGATCGGAGGTTGTTTTAATTGAATGTTGAATAGCGTCTGTAACTGTCAGCTTGTCTTCGGGAAGATGAAAAATATCTGAATATTGGGAACATATCTCGTGGAGTGCGCTTTTTTCTTCATAATTTAAGTGAGAATCTCTTAATTGTTTTAATACTTTATGTGATCTATCTAAGCTACTATTATTATCATTTGGTTTAAACGTGCAACTTGCATCTTTTGTAACAGGAAATAATTTTAGGTTGAGATTTGAATTTAATTTAACTGAATTTTCTGAAGTATTTAAGATAGTTAGGTTAACTCTATTATTATCCTTTACTGTAACCATGCAATTGGCAATTAATAATGTCGGTGAAATATGTTGGTCAAGAATCATACCTTCTTTCAATTCTGGATTGCTTATAGTACATTCAATTACAGTTTCACTTCTGGGTTTAATTTCATATTCAGGATTGTTAAATTCTAAAGGAAAAATTATATTATTCAATACTAGGGTATTATCTACGTAATTAATGTTACCTTTCATTAAAGTCATTAAATCAGTGCCAATAATTCCATCATAAGGTAAACAATTAGAAGGAAGTAAGTGAAAATTAAATTTGATTTGCTTATTCTGGTAATGTTTCGGGGAGAAAGTAATAGGTAGGATACCGGAAGTTATGAGGGGTTCTGTATTTTCTTGTGAATCTATACCTTTAATTCTTATTGTTTTATTCATTATTTTAGATTTATGTTTAGGATCGATTAAACTATCTTTGATGAGGCTAATTGATGCTCCGGTATCTACAAGGAAATGAAGTGGTTGTATAATTACGTCAGTGATAATATCAGTATAAGGTAAGTATTTACTATTTGGATTATTTATAATTTGATAAATAATTTCTTTTTCGATTTCAGGTGAAGTAATCGTAGAAGATTGTATTTTGGAAGGGTTTCCAGAGATTTGAGAATTAGAAATATTGATGTTTTCGATAAGTTTTTGTGGATTACGATTAATATTTTTCATAGGATTAGGATAAGTATTCGTATTTGATTCATTTGGAATACAAACATCTGGATGATTCAGATTTGTATTAGATTTTTCTTTTAAATGGACACCGCGTGTTGGTGATTGATTAAAACTTGAAAAGTGATTGCTCGGAGCAATATGATTTTGGATATTAGTATTCGGATGATTCGAATATCTTTGATTGTTATAATATATTTTAGGGATACGTTTACGTATATGATTTAAGGACGAATTATTTTTATAGGATTTAGTATTATATTTATGCTCATTGGATATATTGTTATTTAAAAAATTCGTTTGAATTAAAGGATTATAATATTTGGTATCGTTTTTATGAATTCTCTGTCTCGCACGACACCGTATCGAGACGTTTACATGTTTAAATTTTGGTCGTTTGTAGGATTCGCGTCTACTGTGTCGATTCCGTCGTTATTATTTGTTTCAAATTCAGACGAATAATGCATAACCGGATTATGTGAAGGGTTAAAGGGTATAAAAGGTCTTGGTTGGGAATTAGGATTTTGACGCATTTGTTGTCCGGAACGATACTTATTATTATTATATTCACGCAACCTGCAAACATCTATAGTATGACCTACCTTTTTACAATATCTGCAAGTAGGTGCATTTGAAGGTGTAGCCGTTGGGTTTCTAGGTGGTTGCCTGAAATTGGGAAATTGGCGAAGGTTTCCCTGTTGTGATTTGAAATGTTCTGCTTTCGGTTTGTGAACTATCCCTAAAATTTTCTCCTCTGAGATAGCTAAGTTGATTGCCTCGTTAAGGTTTTTCGGATCGCGACAACGGACAATATTAGAAATTTGGGGTTGCAAACCCATTAAAAACGTGTTCAAAGCTAAGTCTTCCATAGCGGCAACACGTCCTACTAACTGACTTTTTACTTTGTTGGATATACTAATTTCGGTCAACAGTTTGGAAAGGCACGTCTCTACTTTAAGTGAAAATTGACTTACTGTTTCTGTTTGTCTCTGCCTACACTCCTGTAACTCGCACAGTAAATGGGAGTAGTGTTTACGTTCACCAAACTGACATATTAAAAATTCTTTTAATGATTTCCAGTCATCAAATTCTTTAATGGAACATGCGGTTTCGGCTCTGCCTTCCAACTGACTTAAAATGAATTTAAATACTATTTCTACTTGAGATGCATCGGCTAAGTTAATCGCGTTATCACAATTATTAATGAAAGCGGTCAACCTCTCACGTGACCCATCATAAGATTTTATAAATTTCAAAATTACGTTTAATGAAACACTCTCCATTTTAATTGAAGGTTTGGTAGTTGAATCGGTGTCTTTCTTACTGGACATTAAAAAAATAAAATATTATAGTATACAAAAGGGATTAGTAGTTCTTATAACTAAAACAATGGAACACTTGTGTTATGAGTAGCGGAGCTCTGGAATGCGGATGCGGTGCGCCGGGCCTCGAGTCGAAACAACGATAAGAGATCTTGTAGCAGTAGAGTTGTCACGATAGATGACGATTGGAATAAGATTGGATAAGCATGCCAGACTTACATGGACACCATGACGAAAATTCTTGATATTGACATCGTCTTGAAGTAATGTTTTTTCTTGATGGTAAAATAGGAGAACACACAATATAAATGTTTTTAGCACTTTGTTACACTTTCGGAAACTGTTCATAAATTGTTCTAAATTAAAGGTTAATGTTGAGTGAGTGCACTTTGACGGAACGGAGACGATTCCTGGGATTGTTATGATATTAATCCCACCGCTGCCACCAATGTTAGAATGGGTATTGAAGATTGGGTTTTAAAAAAAAGAATTTATAATTTGAAAAGTCGAAAAACTCTTTAACCGAACCGTCCGGATTGAGGATTGGAGTAACACTGACTGAAAGTACATGTTCAATGGCCCATGAAACATAGAAATGCTGATATAGCATCGTCTACAACAAACTAAGCAATTACTCTTACAATGTTCATTTATAACAGTTCCATTGTAAAAATTTGTGTGTTACCAGTACAATGTTAAGAACTAATTAATTACTTATTTTTCTATGATATACTAATTGTTTACTCCTGTGTTTAATATAAGTAATAAATACGAATTACACTGTTTAGAATAATATTATAGTAGTAGAAGTAAGAAAAACTTGCCTTGTTATGTTTACATATTTTTTATTTTTCATACCTATTTACGAAACAATGTTAAATTCATATTGTGATTACTGTTTTCATAAATTTGCATTATACCTTGTTAATGTGAAATGTGTAAATGTCAACTTTCAAAGTCAGATAGGCAGTATGTTGGAAACCCAACATTTAATTTTAATATTGGCAACATTTTTTTGTAATGCGAACCCCGCAACTCACAAATGTCATTTTCCGGTTTCATGTAACGTTTGGTGAATACACGCATTTTTACCTCAAGGACCTCTTTTATTATTAAACCAGCAACAATTTAGCTAACTTTTAAACAAAGTGAATAGGGGAATAAATCACATATTTGGTTTTCCTACAAAAGGATATACAATGGCACTTGTCTAAATTAAGTTGTAAATTATCAAGACGCACGGCAGTGCGTCAAGCCAAGCCAAGGCGGCGAGCGCGCACCGTATGTGTATATTACACGAACCATTTGGAGCGACTTTTTACACCATCATAACTCAAAATCTAATCAACATAAACCAACCAAATTTGGCTCATTTGTTGATATCAAGGATACAAACTAGTAGCCTAATTTCCATAAATACACAACAAAGGGTTATTAAGATATAAACGTCCAAAAATCGCGATTTTTTTTAGTGACTCACTGACATATAGATCAAAAAGCTAACCCACTTCCAGATATCCCAGGAAGTTGAAATTCGGCATCCAGGTCGGTGATCAAATATTAACAAAGGAAAAAATCTGAAAACGGAGATTTTTTAAGATTTTTCAATATTTCCCTCACAAGAACATTTTGTATAGAAATCATAATAAATTCCATGATGTTTACGCCTGATTCGCGTGTATAGGCAATCCGCAGGCGCGGCGGCGCGGAGATCGCTGGCGGGAGAACGCACTACGCAACCAACCACCGTCGACTTAACATACATATTGTAAATGTAATAACTGTCTTATTTAAAAGTAAATGTTTTATTGGCAAGTCTTCGTCTTTATTATTCCTTGCCTTAACATTTGGCGACCGTGACAGGACAACCTGCCTCCACTTCAATGGCGCCTTGGACGTGTGTCACGCCTCTATCCAGGAGCGGACGGTGTTAGCCGGGTTGCTGATGTAACCACATCAAAAGGGGTCTTACGTAGAGCAGTAAATAGGCTTTGTTTACTACCCCACGAGAATGTTAAAAGCTAACTACATCAAGCTTTCAACGTCCCGGAGGATGTTTACGCCTGATCCGCGTGTATAGGCAATCCGCAGGCGCGGCGGCGCGGAGATCGCTGGCGGGAGAACGCACTACGCAACCAACCACCGTCGACTTAACATACATATTGTAAATGTAATAACTGTCTTATTTAAAAGTAAATGTTTAATTTGCAAGTCTTCGTCTTTATTACTCCTTGCCTTAACGCATGATGAAATGTTGTTGACGCTAATATAAAACTCCGTTCTGAATAGGTTTAGGTATGCTATGCATACTTACTTGATCATTCATTAAACTTCGACGCTAAAGTTATTTGCAATTACAAAACTCAAACTATGAGTAATATAATTAGTTAGTATTACAATTAGTTTTATAGTCTGATAGATTATGTCAAAACCCATTCTGGATATAGTAAGCGATATTGAGTACTTTTAAATAAAGTACTTTTTTAAGGTTTCACTAATGATAGGTTTACAAAGTGTGTGACAAGGTCACGTCTGCTATAATGCAGCTTTAAACGAGAACTAAGACGTGGTACAGGGACATACGAAAATTTAATTAACTGTGGTAAAAAGAAGAACTGAAGGTAGTTATTAATTTGGCATAGAAGCGACACTTTCGATTTATTAAACGGAATGTTAGATATAAGATTTTTTAGCAATATACGACTGTATATTGTTACGTTAAAATTATCTTGAATGTATGCTTTGTGAGAATATTTTGTATTTACTATGGAAATAGAACGTATATGTTGAATTTTTAAGATAACTTGGTGAAAGTTGTTAGGACCAGTCAATAAAATATGGAACGACGTTAAATTGTTTGAAGTAGGTGGTTTGAGAGTAGATAAATATAAAAATTTATACATACAATACGAAAATAAAGAGATAGTATTTAAATACATATTAAATATAGTAATAAAATAATAAATATCAAAGAACCTAAGTTCTGATAGGTTATGAATAAATACTTTGTATGACATAATATGAAAATTAGGTGGTAGGAATGTACAATAACCGTTACAAATACCGTGTGTGAAATAAAATAAAATAAGTATAATTATAAGGACGGCAAGAACTGTTACTTTAGCTTTAAAAAATCACTTTCAGATATTAAATATACGGGATTTAATTACAAATTAAATCCCGTATATTTAATAAGGATTAAATTATATTTAAGGATTAAATTAAAAATTTAAGTTACTGTGTAGTGTCGGCTTAGAATAGCACTACCCCATTTCTTCCGGTGGGTGTACGTAAGAGGCGACTAACAGTATTGGGGCTATTAAGGGATTTTCGGGCGATGCGGTTGGAGACCCATCACCAACAACCTTTATTTTACCATCTTTCCCGCATTCAACTTTCCAAAAGTGGATGAGGATTTTTCTAATTTCTTAGCTCTTGCTACCCCTTCTAGGGATATATAGCCGTGAGTATATGTATGCATGTATGTTAGAACCCAGGTACTATGTGCTTTTCAATTTGCTATTATGCATGGGCAGCTTCCGGGAAACCAAAGATTTTGGACTCCGGGGGGAGTATGGTTGCAAAGCTGAAACTTAAAGGAATTGACGGAAGGGCACCACCAGGAGTGGAGCCTGCGGCTTAATTTGACTCAACACGGGAAATCTCACCAGGCCCGGACACCGGAAGGATTGACAGATTAACAGCTCTTTCTTGATTCGGTGGGTGGTGGTGCATGACCGTTTTTAGTTGGTGGAGCGATTTGTCTGGTTAATTCCGGTAACGAACGAGACTCTAGCCTGCTAAATAGGCGTCGTTATTTTGGTGTGCGCGGCATCGGTCGCGCAACTCACTGACGACGTATTAAAATTCTTCTTAGAGGGACCGGCGTCTTCGAGGCGCACGAGATTGAGCAATAACAGGTCTGTGATGCCCTTAGATGTCCTGGGCCGCACGCGCGCTACACTGAAGGAATCAGCATGTTCTCCCTGGCCTAGAGGCCCGGGCAACCCGCTGAAACTCCTTCGTGCTGGGGATTGGGGTTTGCAATTATCCCCCATAAACGAGGAATTCCTAGTAAGCGCGAGTCATAAGCTCGCGTTGATTACGTCCCTGCCCTTTGTACACACCGCCCGTCGCTACTACCGATTGAATGATTTAGTGAGGTCTTCGGACCGACACGCGATGGCTTCACGGCCGTCGGCGTTGTTGGGAAGTTGACCAAACTTGATCATTTAGAGGAAGTAAAAGTCGTAACAAGGTTGCCGTAGGGGAACCTGCGGAAGGATCATTAACGCGTAAATACGTGTGCTAAACACACACATATTACTTGTTATAAATGACCACGTATCGAACGAAAGAATAACGATTGTGATTGATGAGCGATCGTGTCTCCTCCTGACTATATGTGGCGCACAATCGAAAGCTTAAAACTCTCTCGTGCCGCCACCGCTTCGTTTTGTCATTAAGAAGACTCGTCATAGGTATGACTTGTCTGCTTGTGCGAACACGAGTGTGGCAGCGGATTAGGTTTTTTTTTTTTTTTATAAATGAAAATACACGTTTTCCGCTCATGGGTGAAGACGGACTTTGCATAACTTTATTATGATATAGTTAACCTTTTTCCTTTGCTTTTACTACTATATTTTTATAAGTTTATGTTATTAAAATAAAATCGTGGCAACAATTTGGTTCGTCCTTATTAATTTCAAATTTCTTAAAAGCTAGATATCTTGAATGTACTTCTTATATCTAAATTGACTAATCATATCTTGTAAGTGTTTTTACAATTTTAATAGAAAAGGCATCATCGTGGTATATGTATATATATTTTTTAATTATTTTTATAAGTATTGTGTATATATATATATCCTCTTTTTTTTTTTTGCCTTCTTAAAACTACACTTAACTAAACTTAAGATTAATTTTAACTTTTATTTCTTATACAAGCATCTTTCACCAACTTTTCACAAAAATCTAATAGCTTACTTCTGCTGTCGCTGTTTTTCATTATTTCTGCTACGGTGTTATATTCTAACCACCAAAAACATTAAATGTAAAAAATGCCAAGTCTCTCGATGCAGTCTTTCCACCGTAAAAAGTTTTGAGATCTCATAGAAGCCAAGTCCTATTCAAAATATTTCGTAGTTATAAATTAACATTTAGTAATTGTATCAATAGTTTTCTTTATATTATAATTATAGTGACTTGGCAATGAGCACAAGAAGAAACAAATAAAACGGCATATTTGGAGGAGTTGAAAGTTACACACACCGCATGCGTAAACATTAATATCACAAAATTAATTTTCTTTTGGTTTATCCGTGTCGTCCCAACCGAATTTCGGCAACGGCAGTCAGTCTTAGTGCACTCTCGATTCATTTACTTTCATAAAGCGATGGCCCGTAAGGTATTCTTAATTATTGTATTGGAGCATGTAGTCGGTAGTGACCATCATGATTCACACATATCAAATAATCTGATCACTGGTCTCGTCTACTGACGAGACAGTAACATTTGCACATAATTCCAGGCAGCAAGCAGCTTTTAATTTGTGCTCATTGCCAAGTCACTATAATTATAATATAAAGAATACTATTGATACAATTACTTAATGTTAATTTATAACTACGAAATATTTTGAATAGGACTTGGCTTCTATGAGATCTCAAAACTTTTTACGATGGAAAGACTGCATCGAGAGACTTGGCATTTTTTACATTTAATGTTTTTGGTGGGATCTCATTTATTTTTTGTAAGTGTATTTCTTTCTTTTACTTTTAGGTGACCTCACAATTTCTTGGACGTCAGCTACTGCTTTGCTTAGAACCCATTCTCTATCTCTATCTCTTTTGTTTCTTCTCTGAGGCTTCGTTACTTCTAAGGTAGACAAGTCTGGGCGATATATACTTCGGAGTCGATTATATTCAGTAAACATAGACTTATAGACTTGCATGTCATCCCAATTCTCCACTACATAATGGACGACAGCACGCCTAATATCGTTTGACGACTGAAAACTCCCATACATGCTGTATGACAACGAATGAAATAAACACGAAACATCTCCAGGAGTAGAGATGACTCTGTGTGGACAAAGGTCGCCATTTATGTACAATATTTCACGTTCCATTACACTATATTTACAATTACTTCTATAACAATAGGGCTTAAACTTATATATATATGCAAACTAAATAGAACTAAACTAACTAACAAATAACTAACTAAATAAATATATATCTACTAACTTACAAACTATAACTAAACTAAACTAAATAACACGTAAAGTTCTCCGAATATCAATTATCACTACAATATTTTTTAGTTTCGAAATGGGTTTTCATAGACAGATGGCGCTATCAAATGAAAATTATCGAATTATTTTGAAGTACTACTTACACTGCGCTTTGTAACGAAACCATAGCGCGATTCAGACAGGTAAAACGCCATCTATCGAGCGCGCATACAATATTTATCGCAATACAATGGAGTTTTAGCTTTATTAATTTAATGAACTTTATGTATTAATTTGTATTAATGATAGTCTATGTATTACATTTATATTATTCTTTTCTATTCTATGTATGTATTCATCCAATTGAATAGGTACTTGAACAACGAACAAAGTTAACAATGCAGTCAAAATCCATGCATAATGTTCTTGCTAAACCGCAAATATAAAATTGTTTTCTATGGCATATAATTTTTTAATGTTTTTATAATTTTTCCTTTATATGTGGCTAATGACCTATCTTGGTGCAAAATTTGAAGTTTCTAAGTCTGCTAGAAGTACCTTAGATTTTTGATGATCTGTCAGTGAATCAGTGAGTGACAAAATGGTGTAACTTTGATCGACCGTAACTCCTAAACTATTAATTCATTTGGCGTGTAATTTCGAACTTAAGCTTGTTCTAATGCCTACTATTATTCACCGAAAACCTAAACTCCTAGCTTTGTCCACGTCGAAGATACAGGGGGGGCGAAACAGCCGCGAACCGCTTCGAGAAAAGATGGTACGGCCGTGCCCGTTTTGCTCGAGACTTGGCAGGGGCACTGCCGTGCCCCCAGATTTAGTATTTAAAGTTATTTCAAGTTCATGGCGTTGATATAGGTATTTTGGGCAATCGAGTATTAAGTGTTGGATTGTTTCCTCAATGGCTGGGTCACACACGCATCCAGAGGAGTTTTTACATTTGAACCTGTACAGATATGCTGAGAATCCACCATGTCCCGTGAGTGCCTGAACTGTTCTAGGGTTAAGAGGTGTCTGTTTTAGGATGTGGTGTGCTTGTTCTGCGTTCGGGAAAAACATTTTCGTAGTTGCTCCTTTAGTGCTCTCTTCATATCTTTTATTCCAGATGCTTACTGTATTATTTCTGATGTTTCTTTTGATGTATGATATTGGACATTCTTCAAACAATGATTTTGTTTTTAGTTTCGTTGCTGCTTCCTTTGCTAGTTCGTCTGCCCTCTCATTCACTTTTGTTCCTACGTGGGCCCTTACCCAATGAAGTTGTATAGATATGCCGTTGTTTTGAATGACTTTCAGGTTATTTTGGATGTTATGTACGATGGTGTTATAGTTTCTATTGCTTTGGATGGCTTCGAGGGCAGATTTTGAATCGCTTAATATTTTATAGTTGGTGGCCTTTTCTTTATTTCTTTTAATTTTTTTCCGTGGCTTCAAGGATGGCAAGGAGTTCTGCTTGATATATTAATTATATTGTAACGAAGGTATGTCGGACTCTTACCGACTAAAACCCCACGGTGGCCATCTTCGGTGCTTTGATGCGGGATTGGTGGGAACGCCCGTGGCAGTCTACCTCCAATCCCGCGCACCACGCCTCTCGGCGTCCATCTCGGGGGACATGAAGTCCCCCACTCCCCTCTGTGCTTCCTCAGCACCGCAGACGTTTGGGCCACAAGTTCCAAACGCCCGCCCCCTCGAGGTTCTCCTTGCGGAGTAGCAGACTGCAACCCGCCGGTCGCAGCCCCCCACCTCACGGATTTTTTAACGAGGTTTTGTCCTCGGATTTTTGCGGAAGGTTTACTCCTCTTCCGATTTTTTATAGAGGTTTACTCCTCGCGGTCAAGCCTACACCTCGGCAAGACCCTCGGCCCTGGTAGTGCAATACTGCCAGGGTTACGAGTTCCCCTCTTGCTCCCGTTCCCTCTCTACACCTCGAAAGGAGAACGGGAGCAACCCACCCCATGATTTTTAACGAGGTTTTCTCCTCCGAACCTAACCTAACCTAACCTAACCTAAGACTGCATTAAAGGACGACAAGTCGAACAAAAAGTCAGTTACCAGGAAATGCCCCACCCCGCGGAAACAATACACCCAACCTTTACAAACATTGAAGACACCTCCAAACTAGACAATCCAGAAGATGACAGTATAAAAATATTTACAGACGGGAGTAAAATAGAAGAAAAAGTAGGAGCCGCCTTAACGGCACGTAAAGGGGAAGCAGAGTTGTACTTTCAGAAGTTCAAACTAGAACCATACTGCTCAGTATATCAAGCAGAACTCCTTGCCATCCTTGAAGCCACGGAAAAAAATTAAAAGAAATAAAGAAAAGGCCACCAACTATAAAATATTAAGCGATTCAAAATCTGCCCTCGAAGCCATCCAAAGCAATAGAAACTATAACACCATCGTACATAACATCCAAAATAACCTGAAAGTCATTCAAAACAACGGCATATCTATACAACTTCATTGGGTAAGGGCCCACGTAGGAACAAAAGGGAATGAGAGGGCAGACGAACTAGCAAAGGAAGCAGCTGAGAATCCACCATGTCCCGTGAGTGCCTGAACTGTTCTAGGGTTAAGAGGTGTCTGTTTTAGGATGTGGTGTGCTTGTTCGGCGTTCGGGAAAAACATTTTCGTAGATGCTCCTTTAGTGCTCTCTTCATATCTTTTATTCCAGATGCTTACTGTATTATTTCTGATGTTTCTTTTGATGTATGATATTGGACGGTTAGGTTAGGTTAGGTTAGGTCAGGTCAGGTCAGGTCAGGTCAGGTCAGGTCAGGTCAGGTCAGGTCAGGTCAGGTCAGGTTAGGTTAGGTTGCGGCCTACCGACAGGAGCTGCAGTGGTCTGATGACTGGGCTGTCACGACCGAGGAGTTCGAAAGAGCAGTAAAGCGGATGGGCAGGAAGAACACAGCCCCGGGCCCGGACGGGATCCCAGGGAAAGCGTGGGCGTTAGCGCTGAAGGTACTGGGTGGCAGACTTCAGCTGCTGTTTACCTGCTGTCTCCGGTTGGGCCACTACCCCAGTGACTGGAGAAGGGCGGGGCTGGTGCTCCTGCGGAAAGAGGGGAAGAACGCCTCCCTTCCCTCATCCTACCTAATCTATCCTAAATAATTTAATGTTGTATATAAATTGTAAATAATTGTAAATAATGTAATAGTAATAAATTAGGTATTTAAAAATTTATAAGTTGTTGCAATGCCCTAGCAGGGCGCATGTTTGATACTCTATATAATTTAAAACACCATTGTACATACAACATGTGGCAAATAAATTCTGATTCTGATTCTGATTCTGATTCCTACCGCCCCATATGCCTCCTGGACGAGTCGGGGAAGCTGTTTGAGAGAGTGATCGCCGAACGCGTATACGCGCACCTAGCCGACGAGGGCCCCGATCTGTCGGATAGGCAGTATGGCTTCAGAGTGGGGCGCTCTACGGTCGATGCGATCCGGTGGGTCCGCTCTCATTCCGGGCAAGCAGTCGAAGAGGGTAAAGTGGTGCTGGCGATTAGCCTGGATATCGCCAATGCCTTTAACACCCTTCCCTGGACTGCTATACACGATGCGCATCGTGTAATGCGCTGAGGAGGTTCCGCATGCCCGAGTACATATGCCGTATTATTGGGGCATACTTATCAGACCGGAAGATAAACTTCAAAGACAGGGAACGCTCCACACAGAGCAAGGAAGTTTGTTGCGGTGTGCCCCAAGGGTCGGTGCTCGGGCCAATCCTCTGGAATATTGCGTACGACATCGTCCTGACAACCAGGTTTCCGGAGGGCAGCGAACTGGTCTGCTATGCCGATGACACTCTTGTCCTCGTCGAAGGCTCGGACTTCGAGCGGACGGCACGGCTAGCAGACCTCACACTCGCCAGAGTAGTGGCGTGTATCGAGAGCCTAGGGCTGAAGGTTTCTCCTCAAAAGACAGAAGCGATATGGTTCCATGGCCTGCCGAAGAATCGGGAACCGCCTGATACCACCATCAGAGTTGGTGGCGTCCCGGTGAAGGTGGGTCATTACCTTAAATATCTGGGGGTCATCCTGGACAGCCGATGGCTCTTCGCGGAACATATAGAAAGGATGATCCCCAAAACCTTGAAAGTCGCAGGAGCACTGCACCGGCTGCTGCCAAACCTTGGTGGTCCATCTGAGGAGGTCCGAAGGTTATACTCTGGCATAATTCGCTCGATCGCCCTCTACGCAGCTCCAGCTTGGTCAGACAGACTGTCACGGAGCTGCGTGAGGAAACTCAACAGCTGTCAGCGTCTGATAGCCATCAGAGTTGCCAGGGGATACCGGACGATCTCCTTCGACGCAGCTACACTTCTGGCGCGTATGCCGCCATTTGACTTGCTCGCGGCAGCGGATACGGCCGTGTATGACAGGTCCCGCAATGCGACCGACCAGCGGCAGACGGACAGGGAGAAGTCAGCACTCCGAAAGGAACAGAGGCAGATCGCGCTAGAAGCCTGGGCAGAGCGCCTTTCAGACAGGCCAGCCTGCGAACGGCGCACGGTAAAGGCGATCCTTCCCAGCTTCCGGGAATGGATCGAAAGACCGGGAGGAAGGGTGAGCTTCGGCTTTACCCAGATTGTCACCGGACACGGATGCTTCGGTGACTATCTGAACAAAATTGGCCGTGCCGAAACGACCAAATGCCACCACTGCAGCAGTGACTTAGACTCGGCGCAACATACTCTGGAGTTTTGCCCGGCTTGGGACAATGAGCGCCGAGTTCTAACAAACCAAATCGGGACTGATTTGTCTCCACCATCACTTATCAAAGCTATGTTGGAGGGCGAAGAGTGCTGGGAGGCCGCCATCACTTTCTGCGATAACGTGATGGAGAAGAAAGCTGCAGCCGAGCGAGAGCGGGAGAGGGCAGATCCCACCTTGCGGCGAAGAAGGACGGGGCACGTCATACGGAACTGATGAGCCCGATCCGGTGGTGAAGACGTCGTCGTCCCTGTCACACGACGTGGCCCAGCGTCTGCTGGCGTCTGGCGGCTGGGCAGCGAGGGGGCGGCGGTAGTTTCGACCTGCCGCCGGCCCAACCGTAAGCCCATTTCGGTGGGAACGGGGGACCAGGCCACTGAGGCCTGGGCCACGAGGAAGCAAACCTCTATAAAAAATGCCACGAAGGTGTCACTTTTCGGCCCAGCGTCTGCTGGCATCTGGCGGCTGGGCAGCGAGGGGGCGGCGGCAGTTCTGACCTGCCACCGGCCCAACCGTAAGCCCATTTCGGTGGGAACGGGGGACCAGGCCACTGAGGCCTGGGCCACGAGGAAGCAAACCTCTATAAAAAATGCCACGAAGGTGTCACTTTTTCGGCCCAGCGTCTGCCGGCATCCGGCGGCTGGGCAGCGAGGGGGCGGTGGCAGTTCTGACCTGCCGCCGGCCCAACCGTAAGCCCATTTCGGTGGGAACGGGGGACCAGGCCACTGAGGCCTGGGCCGCGAGGAAGCAAACCTCTATAAAAAATGCCACAAAGGTGTCACTTTTCGTTACGGGGTGGGGGCCCCGTCTCGAATTTTGTGGCCCAAGGAGGCGGTAGCAGTTGGTGGACGACTGCTGCCGAGCCGCAAGGTGTGCGGAGTACTGGGGCGCGTTTTGTTCCCCAGGGAGGTGCCCAAAAGGGCAAGACGCGAGGTCCCGGAGGCGTCCTGAGTGTCTGAGGAAGTCCACCGTGGAAAGGTTTAGTGGGTGAAGCCCCACATAACCTGGCCGCCTGCCCCCCTTTGGGCGGTCAGTGTATCTGTTTCCAGATTCCGACCACGTAAAAAAAAAAAAAAAAGGTTAGGTTAGGTTAGGTTCCCCCACACGGTGCAGCCTTGTCGTGGCGTGGGGGCTCAGTAGCCACGGGCAATCCAGTCCGGGGTGAAGCTAATGTACCGAGAGTCCGCTTCTCTCCTCTGCTTCCAGAGCGAGCAGCAAGCGGACGGGAAGTCGTGGCACATTCTGATGTGCACGGCTTAGCCCCAGCGTTTGCCCACATTGGGCGGCTGGGTCGGGTGATAGAACCTGGCGTCTGTGTCGCACCGATCGGCCAGGTTCTGTCTTTGTGGGGCGGCAGTGTCTTCATGATACTGCCGGCCAAACCGTAAATCTACTTCGGTGGGAACGGGGGCTCAGGCCACTGAGGTCTGGGCTGCGAGGAAGAAAACCTCTATAAAAAATTACCCCAATCCCAAGGTCAGCGTGCCGAGGGGATGAATGTCTGGAGGGAGTCCAGTGCCTAGCGCAGAGGAAAGTAGGAGTAAGCTCGATGGTAGGCCGAGGGTAAAATTGACTACCATAAAATGAATGATGAGTGCTAATAGAAAGTTATTACCCCAGGAGGGTACCGTCGGCTCAGCCGGCGGAGAATCCCTCCCTACATCTTTTGATGTAGGCCGTCCCTTGTATTCTGGGGGGGACAACACCCATCTTTTGCCAAACAAAACAAATGACCTATGCGAACGATTATCGGACTCCGATATTACTGATGAAAATATGAGTGTGAGCTCATATATTTCTGTGGATGGTGAAAACCGGCTGTGGGACCTACACAGAAAGCGGCGTGCTGGCAGTGGTTTAAGTGCCTCAGATTCAGACGGAAGTGCTGAGGCTACCTTGGAATCCATAGCTAATCCAAAAAGAGGGCGTGGCAGGCCACCAACTACTGGTGAGTATATTGGCGTAGGGAAAGCGAGAGCCGAGGCTGCTGCAGCTCGCCGAAAATTCTTGCGGCAAGAGGAGAGTACTTCTGAGCAGGAAGATCTCACTCAGCGAGTGGATCGCTATGCCGCGCGATCAGCTAAACCCCAGCCTTCCGTCATCCCTGTTGGGAAAAAATCTGCTGCTGAGTTGGCTAAAACGGTGGAAGATAAGGCCGCAATCATACTCAAAATCGCGAAGAAATCTGGTAACCTTAAAGGTACCTACGTCAGGGATTTGAAACAAGCGGCAGAGGATATAGTAGCCAATTCTGAGCTCTTAAAAGAATGTTCTTCTTCGGGTGAAGTGAAGAAGCTACAAGAAGATCTAACTAGGCTTCAAGAAGAGAACCAACGCATAAGAGCGGACAGGGAAAACCTAGCTGGTCAGTTAGACATCATGAGGAGGGAAATGGCTGAGATGAGGGCTGAGTTTAACATGGCTCGGTCCAATTCAAACCCAGCTGTACCAACAACCGATGATCTGGCTCGGTCTATCATGGTCCAAGTAGGGACCATGCTGAATGCCAGACTAGAAGCGTTAGAAGGTCGTCTCTTACCGGAGAAACGACTAAGACCTCCGTTGGCTGCTGACAGATTACAAAACAAATCAAACACAGTCAGCAAACCGCAGCTGGAAACTTCTGCCGCTGCAAAAGGTGCAGATGCTAGTCGAGTAAGCCAGGGTAAGGGTAAGGGCAGGGGGAAAAAATCTAAACCAGCAGCGCTCAATACTGCCAGTGTTACCTCAGTTGTTCGTGTCCCGGAGCCTCTTTTACCAGCGACACAGCCAACCCCTGGACCCTCCAAACCCGCGGAAGAAGATTCATGGGCAACGGTGGTGCGCCGGGGAAAAAAGAAGTCGCCAAACACCAATGCGACAGTGAAAGCGACGGCATTGAGTAAAGCGACAAAAGCGGTCAAAAAACTGCGAGTGCCTCGCTCAGCAGCGGTGATTGTCCACCTCGATGAGTCAGCCCCAGATAGTGGTATCACCTATAAAAAGGTTATGACTGAAGCAAGGCAGAAGCTTAATCTATCTGGACTCGGAATAGGGTCAGTGCGGATTAGAACTGCCATCACGGGTGCCCGTAAGATCGAAGTCTCTGGGGAAGGATCGTCGGAAAAAGCTGACGTGCTTGCTTCAAAACTGAGGGAATGCTTTGATTCTGAGTTGATCAAAGTGTACAGGCCAACTAAGCTGGAGGACATTCGCCTAGTGGACCTGGACGACTCAGTATCCCAAGAGGAAATTGTCGCTGCCGTTGCACTTACTGGTGGCTGCTTATCAGCTGACATAAAAATAGGGCGAATTAATGAGGGGACTAGAGGCGCATGTTCTGTTCATGTGCGATGCTCAGTTGCTGTAGCAAAAAAGCTATTGCAGTTGAAAAAAATTCGGGTTGGCTGGGGCGAAGCCCGGGTTCAACATCTCCCAAAGAGAGCACTACGGTGCTACAAATGTCTTGAACCCGGTCATGTGCGTGCACAGTGCACTTCGACTGTCGATCGCAACAATCTTTGTTTCCGCTGCGGTACGGAAAACCACAAAGCAAGCGAATGTGCATTGAAACCTAGCTGCCCTGTCTGTAAAGCAGTCGATAAACCGGCGGAGCACATTGTCGGAGCTAAGTCCTGTTCTGCTAACAAAAAAAAGCGGCCTAAAACAGGAAAGGCCGGTATTGGATTTAAGGGCACGGTTAATCCAAGGCCCGTGGAGGAACCAATGGTAATTAATTAATAATGGCCCTACGGTTCCTCCAGGCGAATCTTAACCACTGCGCCACTGCTCAAGACCTGTTCTATCAAAGCATGGCGGAGTGGTTAGTAAACATTGGAGTGGTCTCGGAGCCATATTTTGTTCCAACTGGGGTGAATTGGGTGTCGGACATAGACGGCGTTGCCGCGATCGTGGTTAGCAGGGCCTCAGGACTGCTGCTAGAAGAGGTGCATCGAGGTCGGGGATTCGTCTCAGCGCGTATTGGGGACATCGTAGTCATATCGGTGTACTTCTCCCCAAACGCCTCATTCTCCGACTTCGAGGTGTTTTTGGAAAATTTGGAAGCAGCAGTCTTGCAACGGCGCCCCTGCCAGGTGCTAGTGGCCGGGGATTTCAACGCCAAATCTGTGGCTTGGGGGTCTCCGGCGACTGAACTTTTCGGCGGGGCTGTAGTCGAGTGGGCGACAGCTGCCGGGCTAACTGTTGCCAATATAGGTTCGACACCCACATGCGTGCGGCATAACGGGAGTTCGATCGTCGACCCGACTTTCGCAACTCCCGGTCTCTGGGCCCTAATCAAGGGCTGGAGGGTCACCACTGACGTGGAGACATACTCGGATCACCGTTATATCCGGTTCGAGGTCTCCGCGTCACGTGCAGCCACCTCATCAGGCGGCTCATCGGCGAATGGGGGACCAAGATGGGCCCTCAGCAGGCTGCAGCAAGCAGCCATTGTTCAGTCCTGGTCAGCGCCGTCTGATACGGCCAACGACATCAGTGCCGAGGTGGACTGGTTTCGTGGGGCCCTCACAGAGATTTGCGACGCGTCAATGCCCCGGGCAGGACCGATGGCTCCGAGGAAACAAGTACACTGGTGGTCCGTCGAAATAGCTCAACTCCGACGAGCTAGTATGGAGGCGGGCCGCCGGTGTAAACGTTATAGAAGAAGGCGACGCCGGATCGAGGCCGAGGAACAAGATATAGTAAACCAGTACCGCGAGGCGAAAACAGCCCTGAAGATTGCAGTTCTCAGGGCCAAAATCGCCTCCAAGGTGGAATCGCTGGAGACTCTGAACAATGACCCATGGGGCAGGCCGTACAAAGTGGTGCGGCAGCAGCTCCGCCCTTGGGCGCCCCCGCTGACGACGAGTCTCCAGCCCCACGTAGTAGAAGATGTGGTCTCGGCCTTGTTTCCGGCAAGGGCAGCCCATGTGCCCCCAGTGATGGCTGCAGAGCGGCAGCCCGAGGAGGAAGAACTGCTGGTCCCAGATGTGACTGAACCGGAGTTGGCGGTGGCAATAAAGCGACTCAAGGCGAAGAAGACAGCCCCGGGACTAGACGGCATCCCGGGGCGAGCCTGGGTCGTCGCGCTGGAACCCTTTCTGGAGGAGAAGTTTCGGGGCCTGCTTTCCCTGTGCCTGGCACAAGGGGTATTCCCAGAGCCTTGGAAGGTGGGAAAGCTCGTCCTCCTACGAAAGGAAGGGCGCCTCGCCGACTCTGTCGAGCCATCGTCGCTTCGGCCTATCGTGCTGCTCGATGAGGCGGGCAAACTTTTCGAGAGGGTGATCTCTGACCGAATCGTCGAGCACCTCGATGAAGTAGGTCCAAACATATCGGACCAGCAGTTTGGATTCCGCCGATGCCGCTCAACGGTACACGCGGTGTTGCGCGTTCGCGCAATAGCGGATGAGGCGGTCGCACAGGGCGAAGTTGTTTTGGCGGTGTCATTGGACATCGCCAACGCTTTCAACACCATGCCCTGGCCCTGTATTAAAGAGGCACTCAAGTATCATGCAGTGCCTCCATACATACTGAGGGTCCTCGAGTCGTACCTCTCGAACCGCTCTATCACTTACCCGGTTCGGGAGGGTTGGGAAAGCCGCGCTATGTCATGCGGTGTGCCACAGGGGTCTGTCTTAGGGCCGCTCCTGTGGAACATCGGCTACGATTGGGTCCTGCGCGGCGCCAACCTCTGGGGTGTCCAACTCACCTGCTATGCAGACGACACCCTAGTGACGGCTCGAGGGAAAACATACAGGGAGGCCGCCATCCGCGCAACAGCGGGAGTGGCGCACGTTGTGCGCCGCATAAGGCTTCTGGGCCTCGAAGTGGCCCTGAATAAGTCCGAGGCCATGTGGTTTCATGGGCCTCGGAATCGTCCGCCAGTGGGGGAATCCGCCATCGTCGTGGGCGGCGTGAGGATTGCCGTCGAGTCCACTTTGAAATACCTGGGATTAGTGCTCGACGGCCGTTGGACGTTCCGCGCTCACTTCGAGCGTTTGGGGTCCCGGCTAATGGTTGCAGCTGCTGCTCTTAGCAGACTCATGCCGAACCTTGGGGGCCCCAGGAACGCAAGCAGGCAGCTCTATATGGGGGTCGTACGATCGATGGCAATGTACGGCTCCCCAGTTTGGGCGGACGCCCTGAACGGGGCTAATGCGGCGCTTCTTCATGCGCCGCAGCGCCTTATGTCCATCAGGGCGTCAAGGGGATACCGCACGGTATCCCGTGAGGCTGCCTGCCTATTGGCGGGTTCCATACCATGGGATTTGGACGCGAAAGTCCTCGCGTCCACTTTCCACTGGCGTGAAGATCGGCGGACGCAGGGTCACTGGCCCACGCTACGGGAGACTGCGGCCTACAAGCAGGAGGTCGAGGCTGCTGCCCTCGAGGCATGGGCGCTCAGGCTGGGACAGCCGAGCGCGGGGCACAAGACGGTGGAGGCCATTCTCCCCGTCTTCACGCAGTGGTTGCAGCGAGAGCACGGATCTCTGAGCTTTCGGCTGACACAGGTCCTTTCCGGGCATGGTTGCTTCGGTAAGTACCTGTGGCGGCTGGGCAAGGAGGAGGCTGCTCGTTGCCACCACTGTCTGAATTGCCCCGAAGACACGGCGCATCACACTCTCGAAGAGTGCCCAGCTTGGGCTGGGGAGAGGGCAGCACTCCGGGCAAGCATTGGCCCGGATCTATCCCTGACGGCCGTAGTTGCAGCCATGGTGGGAAGCCCCGAAGCGTGGGCGGCGGTGGCCTCTTTCTGTGAACATGTAATGCTTGCGAAAGAGGCCGCCGAAAGGGAAAGGGAGATAGCGGATCCTACAAGACGTGGGACCCGCCGCCGCGGTGCAAGACACTAGTATGCCCGCGGCGTTGAATGGTCTTAATCAAGACCAAGGAGCCCCGTGAGCGTTCACCGCCGAAGACGGGGCTCCAAAGGCAGGTGGCACGCAAATCGGTGGCTTTGTGTGTCGACTCAACCTGCCCGCGACGGGCAGGCGCTCAAGTGACTCTGAGCGTCTGCTGCAAAGAGACAGGAAGAAAAGGGGGCTAAGAAAAGTCCCCCTGAGCAGAGATGCCTTGCGGCGTCAGGTGCGTAGGGTCCGTGGTACGTATTGCCAATGGTCTAGAAAGCCCACGGACCCTACAATAAGGCACCAGTGAAGAGTCACCGTGGGGTTTTAGTCGGTAAGAGTCCGACATACCTTCGTCACTCCACCGGGTGGCGTCGGATCCACGAGGATTTCCCCACGTAAAAAAAAAAAAAAAAAAAAAAGGTTAGGTTAGGTTAGTTTAGGTTAGGTTAGGTTAGGTTAGGTTCCCCCCCCCACACGGTACAGCCTTGTCGTGGCGTGGGGGCTCAGTAGCCTCGGGCAATCCAGTCCGGGGTGAAGCTAATGTACCGAGAGTCCGCTTCTCTCCCCTGCTTCCAGAGCGAGCAGTAAGCGGACGGGGAGCCGCGGCGCATTCTGATGTGCACGGCTGGCCGGGCGTCTGATCCGCAGCGGGCGGCCTAGGCGGGGCGGCAGTGTCTTCATGATACTGCCGGCCAAACCGTAAGCCTACTTCGGTGGAAACGGGGGCTCAGGCCACTGAGGTCTGGGCTGCGAGGAAGAAAACCTCTATAAAAAATTACCCCAATCCCAAGGTCAGCGTGCCGAGGGGATGAATGTCTGGAGGGGGTCCAGTGCCTAGCGCAGGGGAAGGGGGGGTTAAGCTCGATGGTAGGCCGAGGGTAAAGCCTACCAAAACCATAATGGATAACAAGGCAATTTTGAATAGTGTTACCCAGGTGGGTCCCCGAAAGGGGGAATCCCACCCTTCCGCATCTGCGGGAGGCGCCCCCACGTATTCTGGGGGGGGCAAAAACTGCCTCGCAGGTTCTTCGACCAAGGACCTGCGCCACAACGACCAAAGCAATGTTTTACTGGACATAGATTTAGCTCATGATATGGACTACGCTGCAATGGGTAGTCGTAATCCTTCAGTGGGTCAAAATGATCTACAGGATTATAGTCATCGTTTATCGGATACTGATGACAATGATGATCTTGTGAGTGAGTGCTCCCGCATGTCAGTGGAAAGCTCACTGAGTTTGTTTTGCAATTCGCAAAGGAAGCGCCGAGCTGGAAGTGGTTTGAGCACTTCTGACTCGGAAGCTGGTGCCGAAACTGCAATTCCGAAAAAAGGTCGCGGAAGGCCTCCTTCCACCGGCCAATACATAGGTGTAGGTAAGGCCAGGGCTCATGCTGCAGCCATTAGGCGTGAATTTCTACGCAAAGAACAGAGAGAAAGCGAGCAGGAGGATCTATCTCAGACGGTAGATAGATACACGGCAAGAAGGAAAAATCTGACGGCAGCTCCTACAGCTCCTATTCAGGATGATGGTAAATTTGCCGCTGATTTAGTGAAACGCGTTGAGGTAAGCGTTACGCTTATTCGTGATATTGCTAAAAAGTCACGCAATCTCAAGGGAGACTTTGTGAGGGCCTTGCGAAATGCCGCAGATGACATTCACAAAAATAGTGAATTGCTTAGAGAATGTTCCTCTTCCAGTGAGGTTATTAAACTCCAAGAGGAACTATCTAAAATGAAAGAGGAAAATAAAAAGGTGACAGACGATAAAATATCTCTCAAGAGTGAGTTAGACCGCCTCTGTCGCGAGATGATGGAGATAAAAGCCGAATTGACGAATTTCCGGGCTAATCCAAGCTTAACATCGCAGAATGGGGACGATCTGGCCCGATCGATCATGATCCAAGTCGGGACTATGATAAATGCCAGGTTCGAAAACCTGGAAGAAAGACTCTTGCCACCGCAGCGTTTGCGCCCACCTCTAGCTGCGGATGCAAATAACAAGAAAGTCCCTCCTAGAGCAAGTCCACCTCCTCTAGCTGCATCCCTTCCTAATACCCCTTGTCCTGTTTTGTCAGGTGGAAACAAAAACGGTAAAGGAAAGGGAAAAGGAAAGGGGAAAGGAAAGGGTAAATCCCAAGGAAATCCCGAACAGTCCAAAACCCAGGTTCCAGCTAGAACTAGCCAAACTGTCGTGCCTAGGCTACCAAATCTGCGACACGACCAGCCACAGCCAGGACCTTCGTCTGCTCCAGACACTGAGACCTGGGCAACGGTTGTTAGGCGTAAAAAGAAGAAAACTCTTCCAGTAGCGCCGGCTGCAACCAAGGGCCCGAAGGAGAAGACTAAATCGCCAAACATCCGAGTTCCACGCTTTGCCGCTGTAAGCGTCACTTTAGGAGAAGACGCTAAAGCCAAAGGTCTGTCTTACTCAGACGTGATGACCCAAGCCAGACAGGTAGTAGACCTGTCTGAAATAGGTATAAGCCAAATTCGGTCACGAAAGGCTGTCACAGGCGCAAGGCTTATCGAACTCTCGGGGCCAGAAGCTAAAGCCAAAGCCGATGCTCTAGCTACCAAGCTAAGACAAGTTCTGCCTCCAGAAGCCAAAGTGTCCAGACCCATGAAGGTAGGTGACCTTCGCCTCATTGGTTTGGATGATTCCATCAAACAAGAGGAAATCTCGACGGCGATAGCAGCAGTAGGGGGATGTTCTCGCGAAGATGTAAAAGCTGGCGAGATTAGAGATGGACCGAGAGGTAGAGGGACAGCTTGGGTGCGCTGCCCAGTTGAAACCCTTAAGAAAATGAAAAAAGCTGGGGTTATTCAGATTGGTTGGAGCTTAGCTCGGATTCAACTGTTACCTACTCGAGGTCTCAGATGCTACCAGTGCCTGGAGCTTGGCCACGTGCGTGCAGCGTGTCCTTCCAGTATTGACCGTGGTGGCCTTTGCTACCGTTGTGGCGAAGCTGGACACCAGGCCAGAGAATGTGATAAGAAGCCCCATTGCGCACTCTGCGCTGCTGATAATAAACCAGCAGAGCATCGCATAGGGGCCAAATCTTGCAAAAAAGTGAGAAAACTGAGGTCTACAGCTAAGGCTACGCCCTCGTTAATTCAGATTAGCGAACCAGGGCCTAAGGAGGGGAAAAAGGCTTCTAAATGGCCAGAAACTCTACTTGCTCGGCAACCGATAGTGGTGCTAGAGCGAATGGAAGAGGGGGAGCCCATAGAAACCATTAATTAATAAAATGGCTATGCGGTTTTTACAGGGGAACCTGAACCACTGCGCATGCGCGCAGGACCTTTTCCTGCAAAGCATGGCGCAGTGGTCGATTTCAATTGGTGTAGTCTCGGAACCGTACTATATACCATCGAGGGATAACTGGGTGTCGGATCTAGATAGCTTGGCGGCTATTGTTATCTCGGGGGCTGCTGGCCTCCAGTTCAGGGATATCATTCGGGGTCACGGATATGTTGCGGCATTAGTGGGGGAGGAGGTAATCATCTCTTTGTACTTCTCCCCTAACCGGCCGCTTGCTGACCTCGAAGACCTGTTGAGTGAGGTGGAAGCAGTAGTTCTTCGTAGCCGCCCTCGCCGAGTGCTTATCGCCGGGGACTTTAACGCCAAGTCAGTCGCTTGGGGATCCCCGGCGGCAGATGCAAATGCATTCGGCGAAGCTGTATTGGAATGGGCAACAGCTTTAGGTTTAGCTGTTGCAAACAAGGGTTCGACACCCACATGTGTGCGTCGCAACGGGAGTTCAATCGTCGATCTGACCTTTGCTACTCCCGAACTCTGGGCCCTAATTAAGGGCTGGAGGGTAATCACGGACGTGGAGACATATTCAGATCATCGTTACATCCGATTCGATGTCTCCACGGCCCGTCAGGCTGCCTCGTCTCACGGCTCGTCTTCTAATGGGGGACCAAGATGGGCCCTCAAAAAGCTGGACAGGGAGCTCATGACTGAGGCTGCCATTGTCCAGTCATGGCTGACCGGTCCAGGACGGGCTGCCGACCTGAACGACGAGGTGACGTGGTTTCGTGATGCCCTCACAGAAATCTGCGACGCATCGATGCCCCGCGCGGGCCCTACGGTTCCGAGACGGCAGGTGTACTGGTGGAACGCTGAAGTCGCGCAGTTGCGTGCAGCGTGCATTGCGGCAAAGCGCCAGTACACCCGCCATAGGAGAAGAAGGCTCCGGAATGAGGCCGAGGAGAACCGCCTCTACGACTTATTTCGAGAGGCAAAGTGGGCCCTAAAAGACTCGATATTTAGGGCCAAAATTGCCTCAAAGCAGGAATTGCTGGAGACACTCAATAACGATCCTTGGGGGCGGCCGTATAGGATGGCAAGGCAAAGACTTCGCCCCTGGGCGCCCCCCTTGACAAGTAGTCTCCAGCCAGATGTCGTGGAGAACGTGGTCTCGGCCTTATTTCCGGCAAGAGAAGAATACCCGGCCCCTGTTATGGGCGGGTATATTGCAGCTGCGGAAGTCGAAGAGGTGGTGCCGGAGGTCACTGAGCCAGAGTTGGCCGTGGCTGTTAAGCGCCTCCAGGCGAAGAAAACGGCCCCGGGCTTAGATGGAATCCCGGGGCAGGCCTGGGTGGTGGCGCTGAAGCCCTTCCTTGCTGATAGGTTGTGTAACCTGTTCTCCATGTGCCTGGAAAGAGGAGTGTTTCCTGAGCCTTGGAGAACAGGTAAATTGGTGTTGTTGCGCAAGGAGGGGCGCCCCGCCGACTCACTTGAGCCCTCGGCGTTCCGGCCCATCGTTTTGCTCGACGAGGTGGGAAAGCTCTTAGAGCGGATAGTGTCCTCCCGCATCGTCGGGCATTTGGAGGAGACTGGTCCGAACCTATCGGACCAGCAATTTGGCTTCCGCGGCTGCCGTTCAGCGGTTGATGCGGTGCAATGCGTCCGCAATATAGCGGACGAGGCGGTCTCTCAGGGCGAGGTGGTGCTGGCAACCTCTTTGGACATAAAGAATGCCTTCAACACCTTGCCCTATTCGTGCATAAGGGAGGCACTTATCTATCACCAAGTGCCTCCCTATTTGAGGGAAATTCTCGAGTCGTACCTCTCGAACCGGCAAATCACTTATCCGGTTCGGGAGGGGTGGTGTCGTCGCGAAGTTACGTGCGGTGTTCCGCAGGGGTCAGTTTTAGGGCCGCTCCTGTGGAACATCGGGTATGATTGGGTTCTGCGCGGCGCCAACCTCTGGGGTGTTAAGGTAGTGTGTTATGCCGATGACACCCTGGTTACGGCTCGAGGGAAAACGTTTCGAGAGGCCGCCATCCGGGCTACGGCTGGCGTAGCCCAAGTGGTGCACCGCATCAAGCTGTTGGGCCTAGAAGTAGCCCTGAATAAATCCGAGGCCATGTGGTTTCATGGGCCTCGGAATCGCCCGCCGGTGGACTCCGCCATTGTGGTGGGCGGGGTGAGGATTGCCGTCGAGACAACGCTGCATTATTTGGGTTTAATTCTCGACGGCCGTTGGACCTTCCGCGCCCACTTCGAGCGCCTGGGGCCGAGATTGATAGTGGCAGCAGCGGCTCTTTGTAAGCTGTTGCCAAACCTGGGGGGCCCCAGGTCAGGTTGCAGGCAGCTATATGCGGGGGTCGTGCGGTCGATGGCCATGTACGGCGCCCCGATATGGGCTGACACCCTGGATGGGCCAAACGCGGCGCTACTTCATGCGCCGCAAAGGCTCATGGCCACCAGGGTGTCGAGAGGCTACCGCACAGTCTCTCGCGAGGCTGCCTGCCTAATGGCGGGGTCGATGCCGTGGGACCTAGACGCGAAAGTCCTCGCGTCGGCGTTCCACTGGCGGAAGGAACGGCGGGCTCAGGGCCACTGGCCCACGCAGACAGAAACGGCTGCCTACCGTTTGGAGGTGCAGGCAGTCGCCCTCGAGGCCTGGGCGCTAAGGCTGGCCGTGCCTAGCGCCGGGCATAGGACGGTGGAGGCAATTCTCCCCGTCTTCGAGCAGTGGTTGCAGCGGGGACACGGAGCTCTCAGCTTCCGGCTTACGCAGATACTGACAGGGCATGGCTGCTTTGGCAGGTATCTGTGGAGGCTGGGCAGGGAGCAGTCTGCCCGTTGCCATCACTGTGCGGTGTGTCCGGAGGACACGGCCCAGCATACCTTAGAGGTATGCCCGGCCTGGAGTGGAGAGAGGGCGATTCTCCAAGCGGAGATCGGCCCCGATTTGTCGTTGGGGGCCGTTGTGGCGGCCATGGTCGATCGGTCGTCTGCGTGGGCTGCGGTGGCCTCCTTTTGCGAGACTGTTATGCTTGCGAAGGAGGCCGCCGAGAGAGAGAGGGAGATTGCGGACCCAGCTCGGAGAAGGGTCCGCCGCCGCGGTGTTCGACACTAGCACCGCGGCTCCTGGTGCGTCCATTCGGACGCGAAGCCCCGTTAGTGTAGTCACGAATCTGCCTAGCGGGGTTTCAGAGGCAGGGGGTGCTCAGAGTGAGGGCTTCTGGGTGCCCATTCACACCTGCCTCGAGAAGATCGGAGGCTCAGGGGTGGCCTTGAGTTTCCGAAGAAGAAGAGGGAATAAAGGAGGGGATTTGTCTTACCCCTCCCGAGAAGTGCGCCAATAGGCGCGGTGCGCGGGACCGACGGTAGACTTCCTAGGGTGCTTCCCGTTGGTCCTGCACTAAATGCACCTGAGATGGCCACCCGTGGGGTTTTAGTCAGTAGAAGTCTGACATATCCCCGTCGCACCCTCATGCGGCGGGGAATCCATGAGGATTTCCCCACGTAAAAAAAAAAAAAAAAAAAAAGGTTAGGTTCCCCCACACAGAGGCAGGGGGTGCTCAGAGTGAGGGCTTCTGGGTGCCCATCAAAACCTGCCTCGAGGATGGCGGAGGCTCAAGGTGGTGGCTTTGAGTCTCCGAAGAAGAAGAGGGCAAAAGGAGGGGCTTTACCCCTCCCGAGATGTGCGCTGTTAGGCGTGGTGCGCGGGACCGACGGTAGTCTTCCTTGGGTGTTCCCCGTTGGTCCCGCACGAAATGCACCTGAGATGGCCACCCGTGGGGTTTTAGTCAGTAGAAGTCTGACATATCCCCGTCGCACCCTCATGCGGCGGGGAATCCATGAGGATTTCCCCACGTAAAAAAAAAAAAAAAAAGGTTCCCCCACACGGTACAGCCTTGTCGTGGCGTGGGGGCTCAGTAGCCTCAGGCAATCCAGTCCGGGGTGAAGCTAATGTACCAAAAATCCGCTTCTCTCCTCTGCTTCCAGAGCGAGCAGTAAGCGGACGGGAAGTCGTGGCACATTCTGATGTGCACGGCTTAGCCCCAGCGTTTGTCCACATTGGACGGCTGGGGCGGGTGTTAGAACCTGGCGTCTGTGTCGCATCGGTCGGCCAGGTTCTGTGTTGTCGTGGATTCGGTCCCAGCGACTGTCCATATTGGGCGGCTGGTGATGGAGGGGCGGCAGTGTCTTCATGATACTGCCGGCCAACCCGTAAGCCTATTTCGGTGGGAACGGGGGCGCAGGCCACTGAGGTCTGGGCTGCGAGGAAGAAAACCTCTATAAAAAATTACCCTAATTCCAAGGTTGGCGTGCCGAGGGAATGAATGGCTGGGAGGTATCCAGTGCCTAGCGTCAGGAGAAGGGGAGATAGCTCGATGGTAGGCCGAGGGTAAAATTGCCTACCACAATATGAATGATGAGTGAAAATAGAAAGTTATTACCCCAGGAGGGTACCGTCGGCTCAGCCGACGGAGAATCCCTCCCTACATCTTTTGATGTAGGCCGTCCCTTGTATTCTGGGGGGGACAACACCCATCTTTTGCGAATTAACGACGTATGCGAACGACTATCGGACTCCGATTTAACCGACGGTAATATGAGTGTGAGCTCACGTATGACTGTTGAGGATGATAGCAGTCAGTGGGACTTACACAGAAAACGGCGTGCTGGTAGTGGCTTAAGCGCCTCAGACTCAGATGGCAGTGCAGAGGTTACCTCGAAACCAAAAGCAACTCCAAAAAGAGGGCGTGGTAGACCACCGACCACAGGCCAATTTATTGGCATTGGAAGAGCTCGACAAGAAGCTGCTGCAGCTCGGCAAAAAGCAGCAGCAGCAGCAGTTGCAGCCACGAAAGAAGATTTCATGCTGAAACATTCAGATGATATTCTGCATCGAATGGAGCGGTACAACCTGCTGCAGGAGAAAAAGCGTGCGCAGCTAGAGGACACTCCCATTCTTACCTCGGAAATGACGGCTAACGATTTATTTAACAACGTTCAGGAGCACTTATCCGTTATCCTGAATGTGGCAAATAAATCTAAGGCACTAAAGGGTCCCTTTGTGAAAGCTCTTAAAAATGCATATTCTTCTATTAAAGAGTCGTCGGAGGCATTGTCTGAGCGAACTTCTTCAACCGAAACAATGAAGCTCCAGACTGAGAATAGTCGTTTGAAGAAGGAACTGCAACTGATGAAAATCAGTTATGATGGCCTCCACGAAGAGCACATAGCTTTCAAAAAAGAGCTGGAAAGCCTTCGAGCTGAAATAAGACAGAGTGGCTCTACCGCAGAAGTGAACCAAACTCTAGCGCAAAATGACGCAGCAATCATGGTCCAGGTGTGGACCATGGTCAATGCACGTTTAGAGGCTCTAGAAGGAAGGCTCTTGCCGGAGAAACGGTTAAGGCCTCCATTAGCAGCGGATAAAACTGCAAAGACCATTTCCAATTCTTCCCAGAGTGCCGTTAGCAACAATGTCCCTGAGAAGAAGGAGAAAGGTAAAGGAAAGGGTAAGGGGAAAAAGAGCTTAGGTTCAGTGCCAAGTTCGCAACCGCCTCATGTGCCACAGCCAATACCTGGCACTTCTGAAGCTCCAGTGTCTGAGATAGATACTTGGGCGACAGTCGTACGCAAAGGCTCCAATAAAAAGAAGGTGTTCGGGTGAATACACTCGAACATCTTACTAAGCACTTTTAGTCTAAACGGCGTAAATGAGTCAGTCCGCTTTTAGTTATCATTCGGCACGCGCCTGTCAATTATAATTAGCATTAATTAGCAATAGTTAAACATTGTATTCAGTAATATATCATTATCAGAAAGGACTCAATAGTATCATTTAATTATCACTCGGCACTACCCCGCACATTTTTTGGTCCATCGAGCTAGCAGTGTGTACTCGCGTTACGGAAATTGACTCTTGTGATTCAGAGTGAACCAGTGCAAAGCAGTGTGAAGTGGTGTAGTGTATTATCATTATTATCAATTATCAAGTTTGTATCATAACAGCTAGCAACTAGGTTTGCAGTTGGCAGCTGACGAGCATCACTGAGTAAGGTCTTTTAATTACTTATCACTTGTCTCTATCATATTCAATCACTTAAAAATGGAAGATATTTATAGCGCACAAGAAGAGCTTTCTTCCTTCATGGAGAAGTTATATATCAACATGAAAAAGGACGGTCCCGAGCGCAAAAGGTCAACAACATATTTTGACAGGAAAAGCGAAACATTGGAGTCGTACTGGGTTGAATATCAGAACAATCATAAAAAACTAATGCAATATGAGGATAAACAGCGCCCTTATTTCGCTCGTAAGGAATATGAAGTAGCTGAAATGCTGTATCGAGAGATTAAAAGCTATATAGCTAGAGAGTCGGCGCAACAAAGTGAGGTTGCCGGTGGTAGTAAGTTAGGATTAAGCTATCAAGAGGCGAGGGCAGAGGCGAAGCCGAGAGAGGAGGAGCCAGATAAATCAAGCTATAAAAAGTCTACCGGATCTTCAAGTCAGTTGGATGAAATGTTGCATAAGCAGGCCGTGAACTTTAAAGCGTTCATGAGAACGGTAAACAGCATCGACGTTACAACAATTACGGAAAAGTGGAAATTCGAAGACGCGTTGAAGCAGGTACAATCGCGTTGGTCGGTTATTGATTTGCTTCACTGGGAGATAGATGGCATTTTAGACGGCGAAAATGATGATTACGAAAATGCGTTTACACACCATGAAACAATATTTAACAACTTAAAGGAAGCTATTAATACGAAACTTTGGTCCGTATCCCATCGAGAGCACATCGCGCCGCAGGTAGACATACCTAATTTTACAGGAAATTATCACCAATGGGTATCTTTTAAGAACCTTTTTACGGAAGCTGTGCATTTGAATCCTTCTTTATCGCAAGCTCAGAAGATGCAGTATTTGAAAGGAAAAATTAGAGGAGATGCTGAACGCTTAATTCAACATTTACAGATAAGTTCAGAAAATTACAGTACATGTTGGGAAATATTAAATCATCGTTATGAGAACAAAAAGTTAATATTTTCGTCTCATCTTAACATTGTTTTAAGTCTTCCAAATATGCAAAATCAATCATTAAGTTTAATCAAGAAAATGCATGATTCAACCAAAGAAAGTTTGAATGCCATAAAGAACCTTGGCGTTGACATAAGTACCTGGGATCCAATCATAGTTCATATACTCACGCAAAAATTAGATCATGAAACGCATTCCGATTATGTAGAGTCTTTGAAGCAGCCAAGAGAGTTACCAATTTTACAAGAGCTGTTAGATTATTTGGAAAGCAAATTTACGATGCTGGAACAATCAAAAAGGAAACAAGACGATCGTATACAAAAACCTACTTATCAAAATTTTGATAATTACGTTCCTGCTCCTAGAAAATCTCAATTTATGAACTTTACGATGAATAACAGGAACTTTCAAACGAACAATTCAAACAATCACCATCCGAACAGACGGTCTCCAAAGCCAATCCATAAATCTTATCACGCATCATCGTCAAATATAAAATGTCCACTTTGTAATTTAGATCATGGGATATTTAACTGTCCAAATTTTCTCGACCAGTCGAATGAATTAAAAATAAAAACTTTGAAAAGATTAGATCTATGTAAAAATTGCTTATATTCGCACTACGGAAAACCGTGTTTTTCAATTAGCAGATGTCGCATTTGTTCAGGATGTCACAATACTCTAATACATGACGCAGTGACTCAAAGGCCGTTAACCTTAAACCAGCCAACATCGAAGACAAGACCGTTTTATAGAAGTCATCAAAATACAAACGGAGGCAATTCATCACACGTGTCTCAGGAAAAAGCCTCCGAAATTTTATTATCAACTGCCATGGTTAAGGTGAAATCTCGAGATGGAACATACAAAGTTCTGCGGGCTCTCATAGACCAGGGCTCACAAATATCACTTATCACGGAACATGGGGCTCAGCAGCTAGGATTAAGGCGAGAACAATGCAAAGGAGTAATTTTTGGTGTCGGACAAAACGAGAATAATTGTAAAGGGAAGCTCAATATAGAGATATCGTCATTATATCACGAATTTAGTCTCCAAATAAATGTATTTATCATGAATCAATTAATTAAAAACTTACCAAATTCGTCATTCAAAAAACCAAATTGGGATTATATTAAGAATATCAATTTAGCGGACCCCGAATTTTATATAAGTCGACCAGTAGATCTATTACTCGGAGCCGACGTTTATTCTTTTATCATGTTGGAAGGTTTTATCAAATGTCATTCCCAGCCCCTCGCGCAGCAGACACAATTGGGATGGTTGCTATGTGGAGGTGTGCAAACATTCCAGTGCAATGTTATTTTAACACAAATAGAGGGAATACAGAAGTTCTGGGAGATGGAAGAAATAAATGAATCAACCGATATATCAATTGAAAATCAGAAATGCATAGAATTTTATAATAAAACAACGAAACGCCAATCAAATGGGAGGTATGAGGTTCGAATACCGATGAAAGAAAATTTCGAAAACGAATTAGGATACTCAAAAGAATTGGCCATTGCACAGTTTAAGAATATGGAGAGAAAGTTCGCAAAACAAACAGAATTAGGAAAGCAATACATTGAATTTATAAATGATTATATTAGTTTACAGCACATGAAAGAATCAACTGACAACCCCATTATCGAATGCTTTTTACCTCATCATGCCGTATTACGTGAAGACTCAAGCACCACAAAACTTCGCGTAGTATTTAATGCGTCTGCTAGAACTAGTTCGGGAAACAGCCTTAATGATTTAATGTGCAAAGGCCCTAATCTACAACAAGACCTACAAGCATTAATACTTAAGTGGCGTCAGTATCGTTATGCCTACACAGCGGATATAAAAATGATGTATCGACAAATATTAGTCAATGAAAAAGATCAACACTTACAAAAAATTATCTGGAGCGAATCACCTGACCAACCTTTAAAAGAGTACAAATTAATGACAGTAACATACGGTACAAAAGCCGCACCATTTCTGGCAATGATGACATTAAAACGTTTAGCTTTGGATGAGAGAAGTAATTTTCCTACAGCCTCAAAAATAGCTGAATCGGCATTTTTTATGGACGATCTACTTTTTGGTTGTCATAGTATTGGAGTGGGCCAGCAGGAAATACTAGAATTAAATCAACTTTTACTGTCAGGAGGATTTATTTTGAGAAAATGGTCGTCGAATAATATAAAACTATTAGAGAACATCCCTATGCAAAATTCTGATAACGACGTATACACCTTCAAGTTAGATATCACATCAAAAACCCTAGGATTAAAATGGAATTCAAGTAGAGATACATTTTTATTTAATTATAATATCAAGTTTCAGTCAACTACAAAGATAACGAAAAGAATTTTATTAGCCGAAATAGCAAAACTATTTGACCCTTTGGGGTGGATCGCTCCCGTCGTGACCAAATTAAAAATGTTATTTCAATCCGTTTGGCAAGAAAAATTAAAATGGGAGGACGTATTACCTGAAAAAATACTAAATGAATGGTTGAAGTTAAAAAATGATATCACTAATATACAGAACATTGAACTGCCCCGTTGGATTGGGACCACGGAGGCAGCTACTATTGAACTTCACGGGTATTGCGACGCCTCAATAAAAGCTTACGCAGCGGTAGTATACGCCAGGATAAAAAATGGATCAACATATTCTGTAGTACTGATTGCAGCAAAAACAAAACTCGTACCGTTAAACAAAAAACCATCGCTTCCGAGACTAGAATTATGTGGAGCACATTTATTAGCCCAGTTAATTAAAAAGATAAGAGAGTGCTACAATAACTATCAGATAACATTATATGGTTGGTGCGATTCGATGGTGGCTTTAGGGTGGTTACAAGGGGATGAAAACCGCTGGAAGCCCTTTGTCGCTAATCGGGTTAGCCAGATAAAAGAAATCATACCCGCAAATCACTGGAATTATATAAAAACAAAAGAAAATCCTGCGGATGCTGCTAGTCGCGGATTAACCTTTTCTCAATTAAAAGATCACCACCTGTGGTGGACCGGCCCGCCATATTTATCAGAGCAATGCGAGATTCAACAACAAAGTCGTAATTATAGTACAAATCAAGAAATAAAAAAGTTATGTAACGTTTTAACAAAAATTGAAGACAATAGCATAATAGATCATATATTACACAAGCATAATTCGATTAGTAAAATAATATTAATTTTAGCATGGATACTCAGGGCGTTGACACCGAGTCGCAACCAACGACCGCCATACATCACAATACAGGAAATCAACGTTGCAAAATTACGAATCATACGACATGTACAAATAAAAGAGTTTTTTTGTGATATAGACAATTTAATGAAGTATAATTGCGTAAAGTCAACCAGCAAAATATTAAGTTTACAGCCGTTTTTAGACTCAGATGGTATTTTACGTGTGGGAGGACGGTTACGAAATGCTAATCTGCCGTTTGAAGCTAAACATCCGATAATCATCCCGCATAATCATCGATTGGCATCCCTACTAATAGAACAAGCCCATTTGTTAACCTATCACGGAGGAGTAAAAATGACACTATCAACCCTGAGAAAAAATTTTTGGATAACCAGTGGTACTAACACAACAAAAAAGCAACTGAGAAACTGTGTAACTTGCCGAAGAAACAAACCGGAACTAAAGGCTCAATTGATGGGAGATTTGCCCGCATATCGGTGTAATCCAGCTCCACCTTTTTACCATACTGGGGTAGACTACACGGGATTTGTGGACATAAAATATAACCGTGGAAGAGGCGCAAAGACAACGAAGGGTTACATCGCGGTGTTCGTTTGCATGGTGACAAAAGCTGTGCACATCGAACTGGTATCAGACTTAAGCAGCGACGCTTTCTTAGCGGCTCTTCGCCGTATGGCAGCCAGAAGAGGCTCACCCAGGCACATTTATAGCGACAATGGTACAAACTTTATCAAGGCCAACAGAGTTTTACAAGAAGAAAATAATCAATTAAAAGAAATTTTCAGCGACACATTTTTCAAAGAAATCACTGAAATGAATATTGAATGGAATTTCAATGCCCCAGCCTGGCCGAGTGGAAATGGTTTGTGCGAAAGAATCGTAGGAAGCGTGAAACATCATTTAAAACGAGTCATTGGTCTCCAAAAGTTAACGTTTGAGGAGTATAGCACCCTCCTAACACAAGTGGAAGCGTGTCTTAACTCTAGACCATTATGTGCCTTAACAGATAATATTGAAGATCTCGAGTGCTTAACACCAGCACACTTCCTTACCGGGCGAGCCGGAGTAACGATCATCGAAACAGCGACGGATGCTAGAACACGGTGGCATTTGGTAACTAAATTATTTAGCGATCTCTGGAAACGGTGGAAAACAGAGTACCTTACTCAACTATTAGCACGGAGTAAGTGGCATAAAATACAAGAGAATATAAAAATTGGGGATATAGTATTAATACACGAAGAAAATCTTCCAGCTGGAAAATGGGCTATGGGTCGAGTAATCGAAGTACACCCTGGCTGTGATGGATTAGTTCGCGTAGTGAGCCTTAAAACAAAAAACGGATTAATAAAGAGACCAATCACAAAAATATCATTGCTGCCTATACCAGAGGCGAAAGAAAAGGATGACAGTAGTAAGCAAAGTCAAGAAAATATAAAAAACCAAGAAATACCCATTAGAAGAAGCAATCGGAAGAATAATTTTATTACAATGGCGATATCATATTTATTATTTATGTCTTGTTTAAGAACATCAAATGCAGCTTTTTCTGTAACAAAATTTAAGGACAATAATCAATCAATTTATTTCGACTCGGTCGTAGATATGCAACTAATACGAGATGAATGGACTATGGTAACGTACTTCAACATGTCTCCTTATTGGGATGGCTTAGAAACCGTCGGAAAATGTTTGAATTATTTACAACAAATATGTTCCACATTGCCCGATCAATCTCGCTGCAATACGATCCTTACACAAATACAACATGATCATATGGAGTTACGCTACTACAATCAACTTTTGCACAATCAGGCATTTAATTCACGGAAAGGTCTACACTCCAGACAGCGTCGCGGCCTTATCAATGGCGTCGGGTATGTCGCTCACAGTCTATTCGGCATACTTGACGAGCGATTCGTGGAAAAGTATAAACGCGATATACATTTATTAAAGGAGAACGACAAACATCTTCACGCTCTGTATAAAAACGTTATAGAGGCACAGTACAACCTGCTCAAAAGAACAGAAGATATGATAAATACGCAACACAAAATAATTAATCAGCGAATAAATAATATAAATGCCGTTTTGAATAATATGACAAACCAAATTAATCAATGTTCGGTTATAGAAGAGTTTATCCTAACATCCATGTCTACTAGCAACATTCTTATCAATCTCAGAAAAACACAAGACAACTTATTGACTACTTTGATGGATATTTACCACGGCCGTTTCAATATACACTTATTGAACCCGGAACAAGTTAGAAAAGAGTTAGAAATAATATCGAGTCAGCTCTCTAAGGACTTGACTCTACCTATAGAAAATATTGCATCAGATTACCAAGATATTTATAAACTGATAAGCGTTAAATCAAAGATGACCGAAGAATATTTTATATTTGAAATAAAATTCCCCCTGGTGAGTAGAGACTATTATCAATTATACAAATTAGTGCCAATTCCACATAAAATAAATAACAGAATGATAACAATCTCACCGATGTCAAATTATATAGCTATTAACTTGCAGAAGGATACATTCATAGAAATCAATATATATGAACTACGAAATTGCCTACATTATAATACGGTTTACTTATGTCAACAATTTAGCCCAATTAAATACTTCGGGGCTGAAGAAAAATTTTGTAAATTGAATGATTTTGGAGTGTGTGAAGCAAGGATTAGCACCTGCAAAGATGATTGGTTCCAGCTGACGAAACCATCAACATACTTATATTTTCATTGTCACCAATATGCAATGCGAATCATGTGCGAGAACAAAATAAAAACTGTTGATCTGGCAGAAGCCGGCCTCATTCGCCTCGACAACAATTGTATAGCTAAAGGGAAAGACTTTACGTTCTACGCAACCCAATCACAGAGAAATGTAATATACACAAGTCCGGAAATAGTTGACACATTTGAAATTCCTCCCATTAACCATCTGTTAAACTTATCTTTACCATTACACTATGAGGAGCCTAACAACCCAGAAATGAACTTCACAAAGTCCTTGACTGATATACAAGGCAAAATTAAGCACTTAGAAGAGGACAATTTAAGGACAGAAAACGAGGATGATGATGAGCTGTCAGTTCATGATATTCATCAATATATCATATCATACGCGGGAGTGGCAGGAGCAGTCGTGTTGGCGGCGCTCGTTCTTTGGAGTCGGCGAGCGCAGCAGCAACAGCAGCAGCAGCCGACTAGTGTCAATGGCAGTGAAAGTGTGAGTGTTGTTAGTGCGCAAAAGCAGGAAACGGCTGAAAGACAGCCTAGTGTTAGTGTGTTGTGTGAACGTCAGCAATCGCTTGTGGACATCGCAACTTCCCCAATCGCTACAAAACTGGTTTTTATGGACACTAACGAATCTTAGTTATAATTAGTTAAATAGTATTGCTCTAAGTTGAACATAACTTGATTATTTTTATTGAAATCATAAAATAATATTTACATTAAGCATTTTAATCTTTTTTACACTTTTAAATTTTATATTTAGTAATTAATAAAGTAATCATAAGTTAAAGTATAATATCATAACTGTGTATTTACACGTTTACTTTTGAAAAGATTGTTCCATCCTTTATCACTGTAATTTATCTCATTGTTTGTTATTTTTCTGAGTCGGGAGAATGTTCGGGTGAATACACTCGAACATCTTACTAAGCACTTTTAGTCTAAACGGCGTAAATGAGTCAGTCCGCTTTTAGTTATCATTCGGCACGCGCCTATCAATTATAATTAGCATTAATTAGCAATAGTTAAACATTGTATTCAGTAATATATCATTATCAGAAAGGACTCAATAGTATCATTTAATTATCACTCGGCACTACCCCGCACAGAAGGCAAACAAAACGAGCAGTCAAAACCCGACTCCTAAGATAAAAACGGTTAAGACAGCGGTGAAAAAACTGAAGGTGCCGAATTCTGCTGCGGTCATTGTGAGTCTGAGTGAGGAAGCCCTACAGCGCGGACACACATACCGGGAGATAATGGGGGACGCAAAACAAAAACTGAACCTGCCTTGTTTAGGTTTGGGACCCGTGCGAATGAGATCTGCTTTAACTGGGGCTCGAATGATAGAAGTCTCGGGAGAACAAGCCTCAGTCAAAGCTAACGCTCTAGCCGAAAAGCTCAGAGAGATCATGCCTTCGGAAATAGTAAAAATTTCAAGGCCGGTGAAAACTGAATCGGTTCGGCTTATTGGCTTGGACGATTCAGTGACGCTTGTGGAGTTACAGGCAAATATAGCTCGGTATGGAGACTGTTCCCGAGAAGATGTTAAAGTTGGTAGGATTTCGGAGGGTTTCCGGGGTCAATCCACTGTTGTCATAACATGTCCGTTGGTAGCAGTGAAGAAGCTCCTCGAATTAAAAACCCTAGAAATTGGATGGAGCACAGTCCGAGTGCAGCATCTTCCTCGTAGAGATCTGCGTTGTTTTAGATGTCTGAAGACTGGACACGTGCGAGCACAGTGTCAAACTGAAGTGGACCGCAGCGACCTTTGTTATCGTTGCGGTTTACCCGGTCATAAAAGGGAAGCTTGCTCTGACCGCCCATGTTGTCCAATCTGCAAGGCAGACAACAAGCCTCACCATCATTCGGTCGGGGCCAAATCTTGTGTGGCAAACGTCAAAACTCGATCTCGAATAAGACGGGGAGGTATAGTTAGCGAAGGCTCTACTTTAAATAAGGCTGCTCGTCCTATACAAGGATCTGGGGAGGAACCAATGGCCACAAATTAATGGCTAAAAATGTTCTCCAGATTAATCTAAACCACTGCGCCACTGCTCAGGATCTATTCTTCCAAAGCATGGCGGAGTGGTTTATACAGGTGGCAATTGTTTCGGAGCCATACTTTGTCCCAACAGGGGTGAATTGGGTGTCGGACCTAAATGGCGTGGCGGCAATTACTGTCAGCCAGTCATCGGGACTGCTGCTAGAAGAAGTTATACGAGGTAGAGGTTTCGTTTCGGCGCGAGTTGGGGAGATAGTGATAATTTCAATTTACTTCTCCCCCAACGAGTCGTTAGCCGACCACGAGATATTTCTCCAGGAGCTAGAAGCAGCAGTCCTGCAACGTCGCCCACGCCAAGTATTGGTCGCTGGAGACTTCAATGCCAAATCCGTGGCTTGGGGTTCTCCGGCGACAGAAGCCTTCGGTGAGGCGGTGATGGAGTGGGCGACGGCCACGGGAGTGACCGTGGCCAACAGAGGTTCGACACCTACATGCGTTCGGCATAACGGGAGTTCGATTGTGGACTTGACCTTCGCAACTCCCGGTCTCTGGGCCCTGATCAAGGGCTGGAGGGTTATCACGGACGTGGAGTCGTACTCGGATCATCGGTACATCCGGTTCGAGATCTCCACGTCCCAGCCAGCCACCTTACCGGGTGGCCCGTCGGCAAATGGGGGACCTAGATGGGCCCTCAGCAGGCTGGACAAGGATATGATGGAGGAAGCATCCATCGTCCAGTCCTGGATGTCACCGCCGCCCGGTACGGCTGTCGACATCAATGTCGAGGTGAGCTGGTTTCGTGATGCCCTCACAGAGATATGCGACGCATCGATGCCCCGCGTGGGACCGATGGCTCCGAGACGCCAAGTGCACTGGTGGAGCGCCGAAATCGCTCAATTGCGATTAGCGAGTATGACGGCGCGCCGCCGGTGCAAAAGAAATCGCAGGAGGAGGATCCGGGACGAGGCAGAACAGCTTCGCCGCGTGGAGATTTTCCGCGAGGCAAAGAAGGCCCTGAAGATAGCGATAATCAGGGCCAAAGAAGCCTCGCGAAGGGAGCTACTGGAGGCTCTAGATAATGATCCATGGGGGCGCGCCTACAGAATGGCAAGGCAAAGGCTTCGACCATGGGCGCCCCCACTTACGACGAGTCTCCAGATCCACGTGGTGGAAAACGTCGTTTCGACCTTGTTCCCGGATAGGGGGGCGCATCAGCCCCCCGTAATGGCTCTTGAGCGGCAGCGTTCGGCGGACGAACATCTCGTCCCCGAAGTGACCGAACCGGAGTTGGCGGTGGCCATAGAGCGCCTGAAGAAAAAGAAGACAGCCCCGGGTCTAGATGGAATCCCGGGGCAGGCGTGGGTAGTGGCGCTCAAACCGTTCCTAGAGGAGAGGCTTCGGGGCCTGTTTTCTACGTGCCTGGAACAAGGTGTTTTTCCAGAGCCGTGGAAGACGGGTAAACTCGTACTTCTGCGAAAGGACGGTCGCCCCGCTGACTCCATTGAACCCTCAGCTTTCCGGCCGATAGTCCTGCTCGACGAGGCGGGCAAACTTTTGGAAAGGGTGATCTCTGCCCGAATCGTCGAGCACCTAGAGGAAGCTGGTCCGAACCTCTCGGATCAGCAGTTCGGTTTCAGGCGCTGTCGCTCGATAGTACATGCAGTTCTGCGGGTCCGCTCAATAGCGGACGAGGCGGTCTCCCAGGGCGAGGTGGTGTTGGCGGTATCGCTGGATATAAAAAATGCATTCAACACCATGCCCTGGTCCTGTATAGCGGAGGCACTGAAATTTCACGAAGTGCCTCCGTACTTGAGGAGGATCCTCGGGTCGTACCTCTCGGATCGGTTCATCACGTATCCGCTTCGGGAGGGTTGCGGTCGCCGCGAAATGTCTTGCGGTGTTCCACAGGGCTCAGTCTTGGGCCCGCTCCTGTGGAACATCGGCTACGATTGGGTCCTGCGCGGCGCCAACCTCTGGGGTGTCCAACTCACCTGCTATGCAGACGACACCCTAGTGACGGCCCGAGGAAAGACGTACAGAGAGGCCGCCATCCGCGGAACTGCGGGTGTGGCGCACGTGGTGCGCCGTATTAGGTCGTTGGGTCTAGAAGTGGCCCTGAACAAATCCGAGGCCTTGTGGTTCCATGGTCCTCGGAATCGTCCGCCGGTAGGGGAATCCGCCATCGTCGTGGGTGGCGAGAGGATTGCCGTCGAGTCCACGTTAAAATACTTGGGACTAACACTCGACGGCCGTTGGACGTTCCGCGCTCACTTCGAGCGTTTGGGGCCCCGGTTGATGGTTGCGGCAGCTGCACTCAGCAGACTCCTGCCGAACCTTGGGGGCCCTGGGAGCGCGTGCAGGCAGCTCTACATGGGGGTCGTACGGTCCATGGCCATGTACGGCTCCCCAGTCTGGGCTGACGTCCTGAAGGGGTTAAATGCGGCGCTTCTACATGCGCCGCAACGGCTCATGGCTGTCAGGGCGTCAAGGGGATACCGCACGGTATCCCGAGAGGCTGCCTGCCTACTGGCGGGTTCAAAGCCGTGGGAGTTGGACGCACAAGTTCTGGCGTCAACTTTCCACTGGCGAGAAGAACGGCGGACGCAGGGCCACTGGCCCACGGATCGGGAAACAGCGGCCTACAAACAACAGGTAGAGGCCGCTGCCCTCGAGGCATGGGCGCTTCGGCTAGGTCAGCCAAGCGCGGGGCATAAGACGGCGGAGGCCATTCTCCCCGTCTTCACGCAGTGGTTGCAGCGAGAGCACGGATCTCTAAGCTTCCGGCTGACACAGGTCCTTTCCGGGCATGGTTGCTTTGGGAAATACCTGTGGCGGCTGGGCAAGGAGGAGGCTGCTCGTTGCCACCACTGCCTGAACTGCCCCGAAGATACGGCGCAGCACACCTTAGAGGTGTGCCCAGCGTGGGACGTGCCGAGGGCGGAACTCCGGGCGGTCATCGGCCCGGATCTCTCTCTGCCAGCCGTAGTCGCGGCTATGGTGGAGAGACCCGATGCGTGGGCTGCGGCGGCCTCCTTTTGCGAACAAGTCATCAATGCAAAGGAGGCCGCCGAACGAGAAAGGGAGCTGGCGGACCCAACTAGAAGGGGACGTCGTCGCCGCGGTGTCAGGAACCACTGACGCTGCGGCCATTGGTAGAGTCTTCTAAGACCACGGAGCCCCCATATGGCGTGCGTCGCCGAAAGTGGGGCTCCACGGCAGGAGGCGCGCAAAGGGGGGCTATTTGCGCGCTAGCAACCCTGCCAAGAAGGACGGTCGCTCAAGTGGTTCTGAGCGTCCGTTACTATGTGTGGGTAATAGGGGGGTTCTGTTCCCCCCGTGGAAGGAATGCCGAGAGGCATAGGTGCGAGGGGTCCGTGGTAAATTACCTCCGGTAACAGAGGCCAGGGACCCCGACCATTGTGTACCAAGAAGGACCACCGTGGGGTTTTAGTCAGTAGGAGTCTGACATATCCCCGTCGCTCCCCCCAGCGGCGGGGAATCCATGAGGATTTCCCCACGTAAAAAAAAAAAAAAAAAATTAAAAAAAAAAAAAAAAAAGTTAGGTTAGGTTAGGTTAGGTTAGGTTAGGTTAGGTTCCCCCACACGGTGCAGCCTTGTCGTGGCGTGGGGGCTCAGTAGCCCCGGACTAGCCATCCGGGGTGAAGCTAATGCACCGAGGTGGCGTCGCTCCCAGTATCCCTCTCATTAGGAGAGGGGACAGGGGAAGCGACGCAAATCGTAACCCTAGCAACAGTTGTAGCCGCTGTTGCTGGGACCGAGGGCCTTGCCGTCACTGGCAGGTCGCGAGGAGTCAACCTCTATAAAAAATCGGAGGAGAAAACCTCGTTAAAAATCATGGGGTGGGTTGCTCCCGTTTTCCTTTCGAGGTGTAGAGAGGGAACGGGAGCAAGAGGGGAACTCGTAACCCTGGCAGTATTGCACTACCAGGGCCGAGGGTCTTGCCGAGGTGTAGGCTTGACCGCGAGGAGTAAACCTCTATAAAAAATCGGAAGAGGAGTAAACCTTCCGCAAAAATCCGAGGACAAAACCTCGTTAAAAAATCCGTGAGGTGGTGGGCTGCGACCGGCGGGTTGCAGTCTGCTACTCCGCAAGGAGAACCTCGAGGGGGCGGGCGTTTGGAACTTGTGGCCCAAACGTCTGCGGTGCTGAGGAAGCACAGAGGGGAGTGGGGGACTTCATGTCCCCCGAGATGGACGCCGAGAGGCGTGGTGCGCGGGATTGGAGGTAGACTGCCACGGGCGTTCCCACCAATCCCGCATCAAAGCACCGAAGATGGCCACCGTGGGGTTTTAGTCGGTAAGAGTCCGACATACCTTCGTCACCCCGCCGGGTGACGTCGGATCCATGAGGATTTCACCACGACAAATAAAAAAAATCAAAAAAAAAAAAAAAAAAAAAAAAAAAAAAAGGTTAGGTTAGGTTAGGTTAGGTTAGGTTAGGTTAGGTTCCCCCACACGGTGCAGCCTTGTCGTGGCGTGGGGGCTCAGTAGCCCCGGGTTGGTCACCCGGGGTGAAGCCAATGCACCAAGGGTCCGCTTCTCTCCTCTGTTTTCAGAGTGAGTAGTAAGCGGACTGGGTGAGGAGAAAACCTCGTTAAAAAATCAAGGGAACTCGTAACCCTGGCAGTCTTGCACTTCCAGGGCCGAGGGTCTTGCCGCGGCGTAGGCTTGACCGCGAGGAGTAAACCTCTATAAAAAATCGGAAGAGGAGTAAACCTTCCGCAAAAATCCGAGGATAAAACCTCGTTAAAAAATCCGTGAGGCGGTGGGCTGCGACCGGCGGGTTGCAGTCTGCTACTCCGCAAGGAGAACCTCGAGGGGGTGGTCGTTTGGAACTTGTGGCCCAAACGCCTGCGGTGCTGAGGAAGCACAAGGAGGAGTGGGGGACTTTAAGTCCCCCGAGATGGGCTGCTTTTTGCAGCAGGTGCGTGGAGTCTGTGGATGTTGCCTATGGTAAAGTCGCCAGGGACTCCACACATGTGTACCATAGTTGGCCACCGTGGGGTTTTAGTCGGTAAGAGTCCGACATACCTTCGTCACCCCGCCGGGTGACGTCGGATCCATGAGGATTTCCCCACGAAAAAAAAAAAAAAAAAAAAAAAAGGTTAGGTTAGGTTAGGTTCCCCCACACGGTGCAGCCTTGTCGTGGCGTGGGGGCTCAGTAGCCTCGGGCAATCCAGTCCGGGGTGAAGCTAATGTACCAAGAGTCCGCTTCTCTCCTCTGCTTCCAGAGCGAGCAGCAAGCGGACGAGAAGTCGTGGCACATTCCTATTTGCGCGGCTGTTTAGCCCCAGCGTTTGTCCACATTGGGCGGCTGGGGCGGGTGTTAGAACCTGGCGTCTGTGTCGCACCGATCGGCCAGGTTCTGTCTTTGTGGGGCGGCAGTGTCTTCATGATACTGCCGGCCAACCCGTAAGCCTACTTCGGTGGGAACGGGGGCTCAGGCCACTGAGGTCTGGGCTGCGAGGAAGAAAACCTCTATAAAAAATCACCCCAATCCTAAGGTCGGCGTGCCGAGGGGATGAGTGTCTGGAGGGAGTCCAGTGCCAAGCGCAGGGGGGGTCACGGGGAAATTTGAAAAAAAAATTATAATGGATTCGGCAAGTTTTAAAAAGTATACCCAGGTGGGTCCCCGAAAGGGGGAATCCCACCCTTCCGTTTCGGCGGAGGGCAGCCCCACGTACTCTGGGGGGGGCAAAAACTGCCTCGCAGGTTCTTCATCCAAGGGCCTGCGTAATAACAACGACCACAGCTTTTCTATTATGGACAATGATTTTGCGAATAATTTGGACTTTCCTTATATGGGAAGCATTGAGGATATTGATGTAGCTTCTGGAACAGATTTGGCTGTTGCTGAGTCTGAAGATGACTACAATACACCGGCGACGGGTCAAAGTACCCGGTGTAATTCTGAATGTAGAAAGCGGACCCATGATCGAGAAGATTCCTGCCCATCGGATTCTGACACAAGTAGAGACGTCTCTGTGACTGGCAGCACTCATTCCAAGCGTGGAAGAGGGCGACCACCCACAACGGGAAAATTTATTGGTGTCGGACGAGCTAGGGCTGAACTAGCAGCTGCAAAGAGGGAAGATTTCCTGCTCCAGCAACAAAAGGACAAAGAGAGTTTTTCCGAAAAAATGGAAAAGCATAATAAAAGGAGGGAATTAGTTAGACCAAGGGTAGTAATAGATCCTTCACAGGCTAGGGAAAAACTTGCTGCTGACCTAGCTAAAACTGTAAAAGATGAAGTGGCGAAGATACTTGAAGTGGCAACCAAGTCTAGAAATCTAAAGGGCACCTTCGTGAGGACCCTTCAAGATGCTGCTACTTCAATTACCAATGCTTCCGAGGCTCTTTTAGGGCGGACATCTTCCGAAGAGGCAAAAAAGCTACAGGCAGACAATGCTAGACTTAGTGAAGAGCTTCGAAACATTAAAAAATACCACGAGCAGGAACAAGCCTCTTTGCGCTCTGAACTAGTGGCCCTTCGAGACGAAATCAGGAGCACTCGTTCAAACCCTGAGCCTATGGGAGGTGAAGAATTCATTCGTTCTGTCATGGTACAGGTAGGTACCATGTTGAACGCTCGGTTGGAGGCATTGGAGGAACGCCTTCTCCCAAAAAAGAATCTTCGTCCACCGCTGGCAGCAGATAGAAGGCCTGTTAACTCGCAAAACACAGAGGCACTACTCACATCTGCAAGAGTAACAGGTCCTACAGTGGATGCTAGCAAAGAAAAAGGGAAAGGGAAGGGCAAAGGAAAGGGCAGTGGAACCACCACAACCAAACAGCTGCCAGCATCTTCCAAACCAAAACAAACACCCTCCTCCCAGATTGGTGAAAAACCCGGCTCTCGGCCACAACCAATGCCTAGCACTTCCGCAGGCAATCAGGCTGAATTGTGGTCCACAGTGGTACGCCGCGGTAAAAAAGCGAAAGCTGTAAATAGCGTTCGTGCTGTGCCTCAAGTAAACACACAGTTATCTTTGGTAAAAAAGCTACGCACCCCTCGTACGGCAGCGGTTATCATCACCTTAGAGCAGGGTGCAAAAGAAAAGGGGGTCACCTATAAAACGGTGATGACTGAGGCAAGAGATAAACTTGATCTGCCTAGCCTTGGAATAAAAGGAGTGAGAATGAAAACTGGTGTTACTGGTGCGAGGAAGATCGAACTACCAGGTTCTCAGTCAGACAAAGCAGACGCACTAGCGGAAAAATTCCGGGAAATCCTACCTGAGAATGTAGCTCGAATTTCTAGGCCCATGAAATGTGCAGAAATGCGTCTTGTAGGACTGGAGGATTCTGTGACTCCAAAAGAGGTGGCCGATGCAATAGCACGGGAGGGAGGATGCTCAGCTGCTGATGTGACTGTTGGTAATATCACAGAGGTGCCGCGGGCATTATGCAGTGTATGGGTTCGTTGTCCCATTGAAGCCGCCAAAAAACTGGCAAAGGCCAAATTTGTCATAGTAGGTTGGTCAGAGGCAAGAGTTCGTATTTTGCCCCAACGGGAGCTCAGGTGTTATAAATGCCTCCTAGTTGGGCATGTCGGCGTGAACTGTACTTCAAGTACAAACCGAAGTGATACATGTTTTCGCTGTGGCCAGAAGGGACACAAAGCAAACACATGCAATAACCAGCCATCGTGTCTGGTTTGCAAGGATAGCGCCAAATCTGCTGATCACAGGATTGGTGCAAAATCTTGTCTGGCCACCAAAAACGGCAGCCAAAGGTCAAAGAGTAACAAAGCATCGAAAAAAGCTCACCAATCTGCGTCCACACAGCAACCTACTCTTACTAGTGTGGAGCGTATGGAAGAAGGGGAACCCGTAGTCGTCGCTGATTGATGGCTATGAGGTTACTCCAGGTGAATATCAACCACTGCGCCACTGCCCAGGATCTGTTCTTTCAGAGTATGGCGGAGTGGTTGATACAAATAGGGGTGGTCTCGGAGCCATATTTTGTTCCTACGGGGGTAAATTGGGTGTCGGACCTGAACGGAGTGGCGGCTATAACCGTCAGCAGCTCGTCGGGACTGCTGTTGGAGGAGGTAACTCGGGGCCGGGGTTTCGTCGCGGCTCGTGTGGGACAGATTGTTGTCTTCTCAATCTATTTCTCCCCAAACGAGCCGCTCTCCGTCTTCGAAGAGTTCCTTGAGGAGCTGGAAGCAGCAGTCCTGCAACGTCGCCCACGCCAAGTATTGGTCGCTGGGGACTTCAATGCCAAATCCGTGGCATGGGGTTCTCCGGCGACAGAAGCCTTCGGTGAGGCGGTCATGGAATGGGCGACGGCCACGGGAGTGACCGTGGCCAACAGAGGTTCGACGCCTACATGCGTCCGGCATAACGGGAGCTCGATTGTCGACTTGACCTTCGCAACTCCCGGTCTCTGGGCCCTGATCAGGGGCTGGAGGGTAGTCACGGACGTGGAGTCATACTCGGACCACCGGTACATCCGGTTCGACATCTCCACGTCCCAACCGGCCACCGTGTCAGGTGGACCTTCGGCAAATGGGGGACCAAGATGGGCCCTCAAAAAACTGGACAAAGAGCTGATGGAGGAAGCGGCTATTGTCCAGTCCTGGATTTCGGCACCGCCTGATACTGCCGATAACATCAGTGCCGAGGTGAGCTGGTTTCGTGAAGCCCTCACAGAGATATGCGACGCATCGATGCCCCGCGTGGGACCAATGGTTCCGAGACGCCAAGTGCACTGGTGGTCCGCCGAAATCGCTCAACTTCGTCAAGCGAGCATCGTGGCGCGCCGCCGGTGCAAAAGGCAGAGGAGGAGAAGACCTCGGGACGAGGCCGAGGAATTCCGCCGCGTGGAAGTATTCCGCGAAGCGAAAAGGGCCCTGAAGATTGCCATAATCAGGGCCAAAGAAGCTTCAAGGAGGGAAGTGCAGGAGGCTTTAAATAATGACCCATGAGGGCGCCCGTACAGGGTGGCACGGCAAAAGCTGCGCCCCTGGGCGCCTCCGCTCACAATAAGCCTCCAGACCCACGTGGTGGAAGACGTGGTCTCGGCCCTGTTCCCGGCCAGGGGGGCGCTTCAGCCCCCCGTGATGTCTGAAGAGCGACAGCCCTCGGGGGACGATCTCATGGTCCCCGAGGTAACCGAACCAGAGTTGGCGGTGGCCATAGAGCGCCTCAAAAGGAAGAAAACAGCCCCGGGACTAGATGGGATTCCGGGGCAGGCATGGGTAGTGGCGCTCAAGCCCTTCCTGCAGGAGAGATTTCGGGGCCTAGTCACCACGTGCCTGGAACAAGGTGTTTTTCCAGAGCCGTGGAAGACGGGCAAACTCGTTTTGTTGCGGAAGGAAGGGCGCCCCGCCGACTCTGTAGAACCCTCCTCTTTTCGACCAATTGTGTTGCTCGATGAGGCGGGCAAACTGATGGAGAGAGTGGTTTCTGCCCGAATCGTCGGGCATCTGGAGGGAGCTGGTCCGAATCTTTCGGATCAGCAGTTCGGTTTCCGGCGCTGTCGCTCGACTGTGCATGCGGTTCTGCGGGTCCGCTCAATAGCGGACGAGGCGGTCTCCCAGGGCGAGGTGGTGTTGGCGGTATCGCTCGATATAAAAAATGCCTTCAACACCATGCCCTGGTCTTGCATTGTGGAGGCACTTAAATATCACAACGTGCCTCCCTACTTAATGAGGATACTCGAGTCGTACCTCTCGGACCGTTACATCACATACCCGGTTCGGGAGGGTTGGGGTCGCCGCGAAATGTCTTGCGGTGTTCCACAGGGTTCAGTCTTGGGCCCACTCTTGTGGAACATCGGTTACGACTGGGTCTTACGCGGCGCCAACCTCTGGGGTGTCCAACTTACCTGTTACGCAGATGACACCCTAGTGACGGCTCGAGGCAAGACTTATAGAGAGGCCGCCATACGCGGAACTGCGGGAGTGGCGCACGTGGTGCGTAGAATTAGATTGTTGGGTCTTGAAGTGGCCCTGAATAAGTCCGAGGCCATGTGGTTCCATGGCGCTCGGAATCGTCCGCCAGTCGGTGAATCCGCCATCGTTGTGGGTGGCGTGAGGATTGCCGTCGAGTCTACTCTGAACTACCTCGGACTATTACTCGACGGCACTTGGACGTTCCGCGCTCACTTCGAGCGTTTGGGGCCCCGGTTGATGGTTGCGGCAGCTGCGCTTTGCAGACTTCTGCCCAACCTTGGGGGCCCCAGGAGCGCGTGCAGGCAGCTCTACATGGGGGTCGTACGGTCCATGGCCATGTACGGCTCCCCAGTATGGGCGGACGCCCTGCAGGGGTCAAACGCGGCGCTACTTCACGCGCCGCAGCGACTGATGGCTGCCAGGGCGTCAAGAGGCTACCGGACGGTGTCTCGAGAGGCTGCCTGCCTAATGGCGGGTTCAATGCCGTGGGAGTTGGATGCAAAAGTACTTGCTTCAACCTTCCACTGGCGGGAACAACGGCGGACGCAGGGCCACTGGCCCACGGATCGGGAAACAGCGGCCTACAAGCAGCAAGAAGAGGCCGCTGCCCTCGACGCTTGGGCACTGAGGCTGGGTCAGCCTAGTGCGGGGCACAAGACGGTGGAAGCCATCCTCCCCGTCTTTACGCAGTGGTTGCAACGGGAGCACGGAGCTCTGAGCTTCCGGCTGACACAGGTCCTTTCCGGGCATGGATGCTTTGGTAAGTACCTGTGGCGGCTGGGCAAAGAGCAGGCTGCTCGGTGCCACCACTGTGTAAATTGCCCCGAAGACACAGCGAAGCACACACTTGTGGAGTGCCCAGCGTGGGATTTGGAGAGGGCAACACTCCGGGCGGCTATCGGCCCGGATCTCTCTCTACCAGCCGTTGTTGCGGCAATGGTGGAGAGACCCGATGCGTGGGCTGCGGTGGCCTCCTATTGCGAACGAGTCATGCTTGCAAAGGAGGCCGCCGAACGAGAGAGAGAGTTGGCGGACCCCACTGGAAGGGGCCGTCGTCGCCGCGGTGCCAGGAACCCTTGATGCACCGCGGCCTTTGGTAGGGTCTTCTTAGACCACGGAGCCCCCATATGGCGTGCGCCGCCGAAAGTGGGGCTCCACGGGCAGGAGGCGCGCAAAGGGGGTTATTTGCGCGCTACCAAACCCTGCCCGAGATGAAGCGGACGCTCAGGTGGCCCTGAGCGTCCGCTGCAAGCTGAAGGTGAATTTAAAGGGGGGTGGAATAACACCCTCCCGAGAGTCACGCCATTTGGCGTAGGTGCAAGGGGTCCGAGGAATATTACCTCCGGTGAAGTCTTCAAGGACCCCTAACACAGTTATGCACCGAGAAGGGCCACCGTGGGGTTTTAGTCAGTAAGAGTCTGACATATCCCCGTCGCAACCCCCAAGCGGCGGGGAATCCATGAGGATTTCCCCACGAAAAAAAAAAAAAAAAAAGGTTAGGTTAGGTTAGGTTCCCCCCCCCCCACATGGTACAGCCTTGTCGTGGCGTGGGGGCTCAGTAGCCTCGGGCAATCCAGCCCGGGGTGAAGCCAATGTACCGATTAGGCGTCGTTGTTGAGTTAGAACCTGGCGTTTGTACCACATTGGTCGGCCAGGTTCTGTCTTGCGTTCGGTCCCAGCTACCCACATTGGGCGGCTGGTGATGGAGGGGCGGCGGTGTCTTCATGATACCGTCGGCCAAACCGTAAGCCTACTTCGGTGGGAACGGGGGCTCAGGCCACTGAGGTCTGGGCTGCGAGGAAGAAAACCTCTATAAAAAATTACCCCAATCCCAAGGTTGGCGTGCCGAGGGGATGAGTGTCTGGAGGGGGTCCAGTGCCTAGCGTCAGGGAAGGGGGGAAAGCTCGATGGTAGGCCGAGGGTAAAGCCTACCAAAACAAATTATGGATAAGGAATTTTTAAATAGTACTACCCAGGTGGGTCCCCGAAAGGGGGAATCCCACCCTTCCGCTTCTGCGGAAGGCGCCCCCGCGTATTCTGGGGGGGGCAAAAACTTCCAAACCAACGACCTTACTGCATGTTTAATGGACTTCGATAATAGCGACGTGGCTGTGGAGATTTTGAGCGACAGCTCATATGCCTCCACATCAAACAGGAATGGCGCAAGCCAAGAGAATAGGTCAGATTCCCGGCGTAAGCGGACTTACAATGGATCTGAATCAGGATCTTCGGATTCTAACAATGAAGGACTTGAATCTGATACGGACCGTCAGCCGTCCATAACTTCAAGTAAGGCATCTGCCAAGAGAGGGCGCGGACGACCACCAACGACTGGCCAATACATTGGTATTGGAAAGGCCCGTGCGGAGGCTGCTGCAGCCAAAAGAGAAAGCTTCTTGCGGCAAGAAGCAGAAGAGCTCTCACAACGAGTGGAGAGATACCACTCTCTCCAGGCGAAGAAAAAGGCTGCTGCGTCAGAGACGATTATACCAGCAACTGAAAAGTGTGCCGCGGATTTGATGCAGTCCGTACAATACCAGATCGGCGAGATACTGCAGGTGGCACAGAAGTCAAGGGCGTTGAAGGGCACCTACATCAAGGTCCTAAAAGACGCTACAGCGGCAATTAAAGAGTCCTCTGAGGCTCTATTCGAACGGACATCCTCTGAAGAAACGAAGCGTCTTCAACAAGACAATGCTCGTTTGAGGGACGAGCTTCAGAGGATGAAAACTAATAACGAGGGTCTCCGGCAAGAGCAAGTAGCCTTACGAAAGGAGGTTGATGCTCTTCGGGTAGACGTGCAGAGCGCACGCCCAAATATAGAGGTAGGGGATGAATTTGCTCGTTCGATCATGGTCCAAATTGGAACCATGGTCAACGCCAGGCTTGAGGCCCTCGAAACGCGTCTTTTGCCGGAAAAGCGCTTAAGACCACCCCTGGCTGCGGATAAGAGGGTCTCCGGAACGGAAACAGTCCAAACCAATGCCAAGGCAACAGAAGGACTACCCAAAAACAAAGGGAAAGGGAAGGGCAAAAAATCGTCTCTGCCTGCCCGTCCCCAACACCCTGCTCCTATTAATTTGGCGCCGGTGGCTTCTTCTGTCCCTGGGACACAGCCTACTCCAGGCCCATCAAATGCCGCCCCTACAGAAACATGGGCCACGGTGGTACGCCGTGGGAAAAAGAAGGTGAGGTCGGCTGCTACCGCTCCCGCTAGAGCTCCTCAAAAGACAAAAAAAAAAAAAAAAGGTTAGGTTAGGTTAGGTTCCCCCCCCCCACATGGTACAGCCTTGTCGTGGCGTGGGGGCTCAGTAGCCTCGGGCAATCCAGCCCGGGGTGAAGCCAATGTACCGATTAGGCGTCGTTGTTGAGTTAGAACCTGGCGTTTGTACCACATTGGTCGGCCAGGTTCTGTCTTGCGTTCGGTCCCAGCTACCCACATTGGGCGGCTGGTGATGGAGGGGCGGCGGTGTCTTCATGATACCGTCGGCCAAACCGTAAGCCTACTTCGGTGGGAACGGGGGCTCAGGCCACTGAGGTCTGGGCTGCGAGGAAGAAAACCTCTATAAAAAATTACCCCAATCCCAAGGTTGGCGTGCCGAGGGGATGAGTGTCTGGAGGGGGTCCAGTGCCTAGCGTCAGGGAAGGGGTGAAAGCTCGATGGTAGGCCGAGGGTAAAGCCTACCAAAACAAATTATGGATAAGGAATTTTTAAATAGTACTACCCAGGTGGGTCCCCGAAAGGGGGAATCCCACCCTTCCGCTTCTGCGGAAGGCGCCCCCGCGTATTCTGGGGGGGGCAAAAACTTCCAAACCAACGACCTTACTGCATGTTTAATGGACTTCGATAATAGCGACGTGGCTGTGGAGATTTTGAGCGACAGCTCATATGCCTCCACATCAAACAGGAATGGCGCAAGCCAAGAGAATAGGTCAGATTCCCGGCGTAAGCGGACTTACAATGGATCTGAATCAGGATCTTCGGATTCTAACAATGAAGGACTTGAATCTGATACGGACCGTCAGCCGTCCATAACTTCAAGTAAGGCATCTGCCAAGAGAGGGCGCGGACGACCACCAACGACTGGCCAATACATTGGTATTGGAAAGGCCCGTGCGGAGGCTGCTGCAGCCAAAAGAGAAAGCTTCTTGCGGCAAGAAGCAGAAGAGCTCTCACAACGAGTGGAGAGATACCACTCTCTCCAGGCGAAGAAAAAGGCTGCTGCGTCAGAGACGATTATACCAGCAACTGAAAAGTGTGCCGCGGATTTGATGCAGTCCGTACAATACCAGATCGGCGAGATACTGCAGGTGGCACAGAAGTCAAGGGCGTTGAAGGGCACCTACATCAAGGTCCTAAAAGACGCTACAGCGGCAATTAAAGAGTCCTCTGAGGCTCTATTCGAACGGACATCCTCTGAAGAAACGAAGCGTCTTCAACAAGACAATGCTCGTTTGAGGGACGAGCTTCAGAGGATGAAAACTAATAACGAGGGTCTCCGGCAAGAGCAAGTAGCCTTACGAAAGGAGGTTGATGCTCTTCGGGTAGACGTGCAGAGCGCACGCCCAAATATAGAGGTAGGGGATGAATTTGCTCGTTCGATCATGGTCCAAATTGGAACCATGGTCAACGCCAGGCTTGAGGCCCTCGAAACGCGTCTTTTGCCGGAAAAGCGCTTAAGACCACCCCTGGCTGCGGATAAGAGGGTCTCCGGAACGGAAACAGTCCAAACCAATGCCAAGGCAACAGAAGGACTACCCAAAAACAAAGGGAAAGGGAAGGGCAAAAAATCGTCTCTGCCTGCCCGTCCCCAACACCCTGCTCCTATTAATTTGGCGCCGGTGGCTTCTTCTGTCCCTGGGACACAGCCTACTCCAGGCCCATCAAATGCCGCCCCTACAGAAACATGGGCCACGGTGGTACGCCGTGGGAAAAAGAAGGTGAGGTCGGCTGCTACCGCTCCCGCTAGAGCTCCTCAAAAGTCTGCTGGGAAAGTGGCAGCAAATAAGCTAAAAGTACCGCGTTCTGCCGCGGTAATTATTAGTCTTAATGATGATGCTGCCAAGAAAGGAGTTACGTTGGGTAACATAATGTCCGATGCCAAGCAGCAGATTGACATATCGGCCCTAGGCATCGGGCCAATGCGGATTCGGTCAGCCATTACTGGGGCTCGAAAATTGGAGGTTTCTGGAGCAGAGGCTCAAGAAAAAGCTGACACGCTGGCCGCAAAACTCCGAGCAGTACTGCCTTCCGAGTTGGTTAGGGTCTCGCGGCCGACAAAAACGGAGGCGGTGCGCTTGGTTGGTATAGACGACTCAGTTACCGAGGCTGAAATCATTGCGGCCATTGTTAGATGTTCCGGTTGCACAGGGCCAGAAATCAAAGTTGGTCGAATCACAGTGGGTAACAGGGATTGCTCGGTTTTAGTTCGATGCCCTCTGGTGGCGGCCAAAAAGCTCGCCGAAGCCAAACGCTTGCAGGTTGGCTGGGGCGAAGTGGTGGTGCAACTCCTTCCACGGAGAGAACTGCGCTGTTATAAGTGTCTGGAGCCTGGCCATGTGCGAGCTACCTGCACTTCCGAAGTGGACCGCAGCAGCAACTGCTATCGCTGCGGTTTGCCAGGGCACTTAGCGGAGTCTTGCTCGGAGAAGCCATGCTGCCCTCTCTGCAAAGCAGCCAGCCGGTCATTTGACCACATGGTAGGGGCCAAATCTTGTAAAGCAAAAATGCTTCCAAGAAAAACGAAGACGGCCACAAAAAAGGTGGTCACTCGTAGTTGCCCTGGAAACGGGCCGGTGGAGGAACCAATGGCCGTTAATTAATGGCCATAAAGTTCCTCCAAGCAAACCTCAACCACTGTGCAACTGCTCAGGATTTGTTTTTCCAAAGCACAGCACAGTGGTTGATTCAAGTGGGGGTAATCTCGGAGCCGTACTTTGTCCCCGCGGGGGTGAATTGGGTGTCGGACCTAAATGGCGTGGCGGCAATCACAGTCAGCCGGTCATCAGGGCTGCTGCTGGAGGAAGTAGTTCGCGGCAGAGGTTTCGTTGCGGCACGGATAGGGGAGATAGTAGTCATCTCGATTTACTTCTCCCCCAACGATTCCTTTGCCAATTTAGAGATCTTTCTACAAGAGCTGGAAGCAGCAGTCCTGCAACGTCGCCCTCGCCAAGTATTGGTTGCTGGAGACTTCAACGCCAAATCGGTGGTCTGGGGTTCTCCAGCGACAGAGCGCTTCGGCGAGGCAGTGGTGGAGTGGGCGACGACCACGGGTTTGGCCGTGGCCAACAGAGGTTCGACACCTACATGTGTTAGGCATAACGGGAGTTCGATCGTAGATTTGACCTTCGCAACTCCCGGTCTCTGGGCCCTGATCGAGGGCTGGAGGGTTATCACGGACGTGGAGTCGTACTCGGACCATCGGTACATCCGGTTCGAGATCTCCACGTCCCAGCCAGCCACCTTACCGGGTGGACCGACGGCAAATGGGGGACCTAGGTGGGCCCTCACCAGGCTGGACAAAGAAATGATGGTGGAAGCATCTATCGTCCAGTCCTGGATATCACCGCTGCCCGGTGCGGCTGTCGACATCAATGCCGAGGTGAGCTGGTTTCGTGATGCCCTCACAGAGATATGCGATGCATCGATGCCCCGCCAGGGACCGATGGCTCCGAGACGCCAAGTGCACTGGTGGAGCGCCGAAATTGCTCAATTGCGATTAGCAAGTATGACGGCGCGCCGCCGGTGCAAAAGAAATCGAAGGAGGAGGATCCGGGACGAGGCGGAACAGCTTCGCCGCGTGGAAATATTCCGCGAGGCAAAGAAGGCCCTGAAGATAGCAATAATCAGGGCCAAAGAAGCCTCGCGAAGGGAGTTACAGGAGGCTCTAGATAACGATCCATGGGGGCGCGCCTACAGAATGGCTAGACAAAGGCTGCGACCATGGGCGCCCCCACTTACGACGAGCCTCCAGATCCACGTGGTGGAAAACGTGGTTTCGACCTTGTTCCCGGACAGGGGGGCGCATCAGCCTCCCGTAATGGCTCTTGAGCGGCAGCGTTCGGCGGACGAACATCTCGTTCCCGAAGTGACCGAACCGGAGTTGGCGGTGGCCATAGAGCGCCTGAAGAAAAAGAAGACAGCCCCGGGACTGGATGGAATTCCGGGGCAGGCGTGGGTAGTGGCGCTCAAACCGTTCCTGGAGGAGAGGTTTCGGGGCCTGTTCTCCATGTGCCTGGAACAAGGTGTGTTTCCAGAGCCGTGGAAGACGGGTAAACTCGTGCTTCTGCGAAAGGACGGGCGCCCCGCTGACTCCACAGAACCCTCAGCTTTTCGGCCGATAGTCCTGCTCGACGAGGCGGGCAAACTTTTGGAAAGGGTGATCTCTGCCCGCATCGTCGAGCACTTAGAGGGAGCTGGTCCGAATCTCTCGGACCAGCAGTTCGTTTTCAGGCGCTGTCGCTCGACAGTTCATGCAGTTCTGCGGGTCCGCTCAATAGCGGACGAGGCGGTCTCCCAGGGCGAGGTGGTGTTGGCGGTCTCTCTCGACATCAAAAACGCCTTCAACACCATGCCCTGGTCCTGTATAGCGGAGGCACTGAAATATCACGAAGTGCCTCCGTACTTGAGGAGGATTCTCGGGTCGTACCTCTCGGATCGGTTCATCACGTATCCGCTTCGGGAGGGTTGGGGTCGCCGCGAAATGTCTTGCGGTGTTCCACAGGGCTCAGTCTTGGGCCCGCTCCTGTGGAACATCGGCTACGATTGGGTCCTGCGCGGCGCCAACCTCTGGGGTGTCCAACTCACCTGCTATGCAGACGACACCCTAGTGACGGCCCGAGGAAAGACGTACAGAGAGGCCGCCATCCGCGGAACTGCGGGTGTGGCGCACGTGGTGCGCCGTATAAGGTCGTTGGGTCTAGAAGTGGCCCTGAACAAATCCGAGGCCTTGTGGTTCCATGGGCCTCGGAATCGTCCGCCGGTAGGGGAATCCGCCATCGTTGTGGGTGGCGAGAGGATTGCCGTCGAGTCCACGTTAAAATACTTGGGACTAACACTCGACGGCCGTTGGACGTTTCGCGCTCACTTCGAGCGTCTGGGGCCCCGGTTGATGGTTGCGGCAGCTGCACTCAGCAGACTCCTGCCGAACCTTGGGGGCCCTGGGAGCGCGTGCAGGCAGCTCTACATGGGGGTCGTACGGTCTATGGCCATGTACGGCTCCCCAGTGTGGGCTGACGCCCTGAAGGGGTCGAATGCGGCGCTTCTTCATGCGCCGCAACGGCTCATGGCTGTCAGGGCGTCAAGGGGATACCGCACGGTATCCCGAGAGGCTGCCTGCCTAATGGCGGGTTCAAAGCCGTGGGAGTTAGACGCGCAAGTTCTCGCGTCGACCTTCCACTGGCGTGAAGAACGGCGGACACAGGGCCACTGGCCCACGGATCGGAAGACTGCGGCCTACAAACGGGAGGTCGAGTCAGCTGCCCTGGAGGCATGGGCACTCCGGCTGGGTCAGCCGAGTGCGGGGCACAGGACGGTGGAGGCGATCCTCCCCGTCTTTACGCAGTGGTTGCAGCGAGAGCACGGATCTCTGAGCTTTCGGCTTACACAGGTCCTTTCCGGGCATGGTTGCTTTGGGAAGTACCTGTGGCGGCTGGGCAAAGAGCAGGCTGCTCGTTGCCACCACTGCCTAAATTGCCCCGAGGAGACGGCGCAGCATACATTGGAAGTGTGCCCAGCGTGGGATGAAGAGAGGGCAGCACTCCGGGCGGTCATCGGCCCGGATCTCTCTCTGCCAGCCGTAGTCGCGGCTATGGTGGAGAGACCCGATGCGTGGGCTGCGGTGGCCTCCTTTTGCGAACAAGTCATCAATGCAAAGGAGGCCGCCGAACGAGAAAGGGAGCTGGCGGACCCAACTAGAAGGGGACGTCATCGCCGCGGTGTCAGGAACCACTGACGCCGCGGCCATTGGTAGGGTCTTCTAAGACCACGGAGCCCCCATATGGCGTGCGACGCTGAAAGTGGGGCTCCACGGCAGGAGGCGCGCAAAGGGGGGCTATTTGCGCGCTAGCCACCCTGCCAAGAAGGACGGACGCTCAAGTGGTTCTGAGCGTCCGTTACTATGTGCGGGTAATAGGGGGGTTCTGCTCCCCCCTTTGTAGGAATGCCGTGAGGCAAAGGTGCGAGGGGTCCGTGGTAAATTACCTTCGGTAACAGAGGCCAGGGACCCCGACCATTGTGCACCGAGAAGGACCACCGTGGGGTTTTAGTCAGTAAGAGTCTGACATATCCCCGTCGCTTCCCCCAGCGGCGGGGAATCCATGAGGATTTCCCCACGTAAAAAAAAAAAAAAAAAAAAAGGTTAGGTTCCCCCACATGGTACAGCCTTGTCGTGGCGTGGGGGCTCAGTAGCCTCGGGCAATCCAGCCCGGGGTGAAGCCAATGTACCGAGTAGGCGTCGTTGTTAAGTTAGAACCTGGCGTTTGTGTCGTATCGGTCGGCCAGGTTCTGTCTTGCGTTCGGTCCCAGCTACCCACTTTGGGCGGCTGGTGATGGAGGGGCGGCAGTGTCTTCATGATACTGCCGGCCAACCCGTAAGCCTACTTCGGTGGGAACGGGGGTTCAGGCCACTGAGGTCTGGGCTGTGAGGAAGAAAACCTCTATAAAAAATTACCCCAATCCCAAGGTCGGCGTGCCGAGGGGATGAGTGTCTGGAGGGGGTCCAGTGCCTAGCGTCAGGGAAGGGGGGAAAGCTCGATGGTAGGCCGAGGGTAAAGCCTACCAAAAACAACAATGGACAAAACGGCAAATTTGAATAAAACTACCCAGGTGGGTCCCCGAAAGGGGGAATCCCACCCTTCCGCGGCCGCGGAAGGCGCCCCCACGTATTCTGGGGGGGGCAAAATCTGCCACACCAACGACCACAGCTTACTCTTTATGGATTTTGATAACTGCGAGACTGCTGTAGAGATATTGAGCGATAGCTCATATGTCTCTACAACCAATAGGGATGATACGGAAAATCAGAGGGAAAAAAGCTCCCAGCGTAAGCGGACTTACAGGGGCTCTGATTCAGTTTCCTCGGATTCCAACACCGACACGGATAGGAGTTGTAGTAGGTCAGCGACTCCCAGTAGCAAGGCTTCTGCAAAAAGAGGGAGAGGTAGGCCCCCTACAACAGGCCAATACATAGGTATAGGGAAGGCTCGCCAGGAGGCAGCTGCTGCCAAACGGGCAAGCTTTCTGCGAAATAGTGAGGAAGAAGATGGTGAGGCATTTTCCAAAAGAATGGAGAGGTACATCTCTGTACAAGCGAAGAAGAAGCAGCAAGCTTTGGAGAAACCTATACCTGCCTCTGAAAAGTGCGCTTCCGATTTGTTGCAGGGGGTACAAGATGGAATAGAAAAGATTTTGGAAGTGGCACATAAGTCCAAGTCTTTAAAAGGCACTTTAATAAAAGTCCTCAAAACTGCCACCTCCTCAATTAAAGAGTCTTCCGAGGCTCTGCTTGAACGGACTGCTTCTGACGAAACGAAACGTCTCGAGCAAGAAAATGGCCGTTTGAAGGATGAACTCCTGAGAATGAAAGCCAATAACGAAGATCTCCGCAGCGAACAAGCTGCACTCAGGAAAGAACTGGAGGCTTTACGAGTTGACGTTCAAAACACTCGGCCAAACTCAGATTTTGGCGACAACTTGCACGGTCTATCATGGTCCAAGTCGGGACAATGTTAAATGCAAGGTTGGAAGCGCTTGAAGAACGGCTGCTTCCTGAAAGGCGTCTCAGACCTCCGCTGGCGGCAGACAGAGCGGCCTCAGCGGGTACAGCGATAAACCCTGACAAATCAGATAAGTCAGGCAGTACGAGAATGGCACCGCTTGGTAAAGGGAAAGGGAAAGGGATGGGAAAGAGTTCTGCCAAACCCTCTCATGGAACGAGTTCTTCACAGAATAAAGTTCCACTCCCCATAAACCCTCCCGCAGTTACACCTTTAATTGCTCCAGGGCCCAGTAGGGTTGTTGCGGAGGAGACGTGGGCTACAGTGGTCCGCCGAGGGGGAAATAGGAAAAACAAAAAGAAGACTCCTAAACCAGCCCCTGTTAAAGCACAGAAGCAGAGCAATGCTAAAATAGCGGCTAAGAAACTGAAGGTTCCGCGCTCAGCAGCAGTCATTGTCAGACTTGAAGAGAGCGCCGCACAAAGTGGCGTCACATACGCCCAAATACTAGGAGAAGCCAGAGGGAAACTCGACTTGACTGGTCTGGGAATAGGGCCACTCAGAGTTAAAACAGCCATAACTGGAGCCAGAATGTATGAAATCTCTGGTGATAAATCGGCAGAAAAAGCTGACACTTTGGCTGCTAAACTGAGGGAGGTCCTAAACGCTGATTCAGCAAGGGTGTTTAGGCCCACAAAAATGGAAGATCTTCGACTTTCTGGTGTTGAAGATTTTATATCATCGGAGGAAATAGCAGTGGCTGTCTCTGAATTTGGCTCCTGCGCTAAAGAATGTGTGAAGGTAGGGCGAATCGTACAGGGGCCCCGCGGTGGTTCTTCAGTCCACATACAATGTCCGGTGGCTGCAGCCAAAAAGCTCCTTGAGGCAGGGTGGCTTCAAATCGGCTGGGGAGAGGTGCGAGTGCATCTTCTACCAAAGAAGGAGATGCGCTGTTATAGGTGCATGGAAGCGGGGCATGTGCGCGCTAAGTGCCAATCATCGGTGGACCGTAGCAACCTCTGCTACCGCTGCGGTTCTCCCGATCACAAAGCTGGGGCCTGCATCAATCCGCCGTGTTGCCCTGTTTGCAAAGCGTGCAATAAACCTGCCGAGCACATCATTGGTGCAAAAAGCTGCTCTGCAAATAAGAAAAGTCGGCCTAATACCAAAACGACAGGAGGAAGACGACCAATCGTCGCCAAACCGAACCAACCAACCGGAAGTGGTGGTTTGGCAACAGAGGAGGAACCAATGGTCATCAATTGATAATGGACATAAGGTTCCTCCAATCAAACCTCAACCACTGCGCCACTGCTCAAGATTTGTTTTTCCAGAGCATGGCGGAGTGGTTGATAGGAGTGGGGGTGGTCTCGGAGCCATACTTTGTCCCTGCAGGGGTAAATTGGGTGTCGGACCTGGATGGCGTGGCGGCAATAACCGTCAGCCAGTCATCAGGACTGCTGCTGGAAGAAGTGATTAGAGGCAGGGGTTTCGTCTCAGCTCGTGTCGGGGAAATAGTGATTTTTTCTTTATACTTTTCCCCAAACGAAACCCTTGCCAACTTTGAAGTGTTTATGCAGGAGATAGAAGCAGCAGTCCTGCAACGCTCTCCTCGTCAGGTCCTGGTCGCCGGAGACTTCAATGCCAAGTCTGTGGCTTGGGGATCTCCGGCCACTAATCGTTTTGGCGAGGTTGTGCTAGAGTGGGCGACGGCCACGGGTGTGGCCATTGTAAATAGGGGTTCGACACCCACATGCATTCGGCATAACGGGAGTTCGATTGTCGATCTGACCTTCGCAACTCCCGGTCTCTGGGCCCTTATCAAGGGCTGGAGAGTCATCACAGACGTGGAGTCGTTTTCGGATCACCGATACATCCGCTACGACCTCTCCACGTCCCGTGCAGCCACCTTACCAGGCGGTCAGTCGACAAATGGGGGACCCAGATGGGCCCTCAGCAGGCTGGACAAAGAAGTTATGGTCGAGGCAGCCATTGTCCAGTCCTGGTTGGTACCGTCTGGTACAGCAGCCGACATCCATGCTGAGGTGGACTGGTTCCGTGAGGCTCTCACAGAGATTTGCGATGCTTCTATGCCCCGGGTGGGACCTATGGCTCCGAGACGCCAAGTGCACTGGTGGTCTGCCGAAATCGCTCGCCTACGACAGGCGAGCATCGTGGCACGCCGCCGGTGCAAAAGACAGAGGAGGAGAAGACCCCGGGACGAGGCCGAGGAAATCCGCCGCGTGGAGGCCTTTCGCGAAGCGAAAAAGGCCCTGAAAATAGCAATAATCAGGGCCAAGGAAGAGTCAAGGAATGAACTCCGGGAGGCTCTTAATAGAGATCCATGGGGGCGCCCTTATAGAGTGGCTATGCAAAGGCTTCGCCCCTGGGCTCCCCCGCTCACGACGAGCCTCCAGCCCCACGTGGTGGAGAATGTCGTCTCGGCATTGTTCCCGGATAGGGGGGCGCATCAGCCCCCCGTGATGATATGTGAGCGGCAACGTCCGGTGGACGACCGGCTGGTTCCCGAGGTGACGGAGCCGGAGTTGGCGGTGGCTATCGAGCGCCTGAAAGCAAAGAAGACAGCCCCGGGTCTAGATGGAATCCCGGGGCAGGCGTGGGTCGTGGCGCTCAAGCCCTTCCTTGAAGTGAGGTTCAGGAGCCTGTTTTCTGCGTGCCTGGAAGAAGGTGTATTTCCGGAGCCGTGGAAAACGGGCAAACTCGTTTTGTTACGAAAGGAAGGGCGCCCCGCCGACTCCATTGAGCCTTCGGCATTCCGGCCAATCGTTCTGCTTGATGAGGCGGGCAAGCTCCTGGAGCGGGTGGTTTCGGCCCGCATCGTCAATCACCTCGAGGAAATTGGTCCAAACCTCTCGGACCACCAGTACGGTTTCCGGCGTTGTCGTTCCACCGTTCATGCGGTTCTGCGGGTCCGCTCAATAGCGGACGAGGCGGTCTCCCAGGGTGAGGTGGTATTGGCGGTCTCGATCGACATCAAAAACGCCTTTAACACCATGCCCTGGTCTTGCATTGAGGAGGCACTGAAATACCATGACGTGCCTCCCTACATCAGGAGGATTCTCGGGTCGTACCTCTCGGACCGGTACATTACGTATCCGCTTCGGGAGGGTTGGGGTCGCCGCGAAATGTCTTGCGGTGTTCCACAGGGCTCAGTCTTGGGCCCGCTTCTGTGGAACATCGGCTACGATTGGGTCTTACGCGGCACCAATCTCTGGGGTGTCCAACTCACCTGTTACGCAGACGACACCCTAGTGACGGCCCGAGGCAAGACCTACAGAGAGGCCGCCATCCGCGGGACTGCGGGAGTGGCGCACGTGGTGCGCCGAATAAGGTCGTTGGGTCTGGAAGTGGCCCTGAATAAGTCCGAGGCCATGTGGTTCCATGGTCCTCGGAACGGTCCGCCGGTTGGGGAATCCGCCATCGTCGTGGGTGGCGAGAGGATTGCCGTCGAGTCATGTTTGAAATACCTTGGATTAGTACTCGACGGCCGTTGGACGTTCCGCGCTCACTTCGAGCGTTTGGGGCCCCGGTTGATGGTTGCGGCAGCTGCACTCTGCAGACTCCTGCCGAACCTTGGGGGCCCTAGGGACGCGTGCAGGCAGCTCTATATGGGAGTCGTACGGTCCATGGCTATGTACGGCTCCCCAGTGTGGGCTGACGCCCTGAAAGGGTCAAACGCGGCGCTTCTTCATGCGCCGCAACGACTCATGGCTGTCAGGGCGTCAAGGGGATACCGCACGGTATCCCGAGAGGCTGCCTGCCTAATGGCGGGTTCAAAGCCGTGGGAGTTAGACGCGCAAGTTCTCGCGTCGACCTTCCACTGGCGTGAAGAACGGCGGACACAGGGCCACTGGCCCACGGATCGGGAGACTGCGGCCTACAAACGGGAGGTCGAGTCAGCTGCCCTGGAGGCCTGGGCACTGCGGCTGGGTCAGCCGAGTGCGGGGCACAGGACGGTGGAGGCGATCCTCCCCGTCTTTACGCAGTGGTTGCAGCGAGAGCACGGATCTCTGAGCTTTCGGCTGACACAGGTCCTTTCCGGGCATGGTTGCTTCGGGAAATACCTGTGGCGGCTGGGCAAGGAGCAGGCTGCTCGTTGCCACCACTGACTAAATTGCCCCGAGGAGACGGCACAACACACATTAGAAGTGTGCCCAGCGTGGGATGAAGAGAGGGCAGCACTCCGGGCGGTCATCGGCCCGGATCTCTCTCTGCCGGCCGTGGTCGCGGCTATGGTGGAGAGACCCGATGCGTGGGAGGCGGCGGCCTCCTTTTGCGAACGAGTCATGCTTGCAAAGGAGGCCGCCGAACGAGAGAGGGAGTTGGCGGACCCCACCAGAAGGGGCCGTCGTCGCCGCGGTGCCAGGAACCCTTGATGCACCGCGGCCTTTGGTAGGGTCTTCTTAGACCACGGAGCCCCCATATGGCGTGCGTCGCCGAAAGTGGGGCTCCACGGGCAGGAGGCGCGCAGAGTGGGGTTATCTGCGTGCTACTCAACCCTGCCCGAGAAGGGCGGACGCTCAGGTGGCCCTGAGCGTCCGCTGCTTGGAGATGGTTAAAGGGGGTACAAAAAACCCCCTCTTGATGGACGCCATAAGGCGTTAGGTGCTGGGGGTCCGAGGAATATTGCCTACGGTTAAAGTCTTCAAGGACCCCCAAACAGTATGCACCAAGAAGGGCCACCGTGGGGTTTTAGTCAGTAAGAGTCTGACATATCCCCGTCGCACCCCCATGCGGCGGGGAATCCATGAGGATTTCCCCACGAAAAAAAAAAAAAAAAAAGGTTAGGTTAGGTTAGGTTAGGTTAGGTTAGGTTCCCCCACACGGTACAGCCTTGTCGTGGCGTGGGGGCTCAGTAGCCTCGGGCAATCCAGTCCGGGGTGAAGCTAATGTACCAAAAGTCCGCTTCTCTCCTCTGCTTCCAGAGCGAGCAGTAAGCGGACGGGAAGTCGTGGCACATTCTGATGTGCACGGCTTAGCCCCAGCGTTTGTCCACATTGGGCGGCTGGGGCGGGTGTTAGAACCTGGCGTCTGTGTCGCATCGGTCGGCCAGGTTCTGTCTTTGTGGGGCGGCAGTGTCTTCATGATACTGCCGGCCAAACCGTAAGTCTACTTCGGTGGGAACGGGGGCTCAGGCCACTGAGGTCTGGGCTGCGAGGAAGAAAACCTCTATAAAAAATTACCCTAATCCCAAGGTCAGCGGGCCGAGGGGATGAGTGTCTGGAGGGGGTCCAGTGCCTAGCGCAGGGGATGGGGGGGTTAAGCTCGCTGGTAGGCCGAGGGTAAAGCCTACCAAAAACTAATATGAATAAGGAAATTTTGAAGAGTATTACCCAGGTGGGTCCCCGAAAGGGGGAATCCCACCCTTCCGCTTCTGCGGAAGGCGCCCCCGCGTATTCTGGGGGGGGCAAAAACTTCCAAACCAACGACCAAAGCAAACGATTAACGGATTCCGATTTTAGTGATGAGGGGATGAGCGATTCATCAATGAAGACTGCAGGTAGCTCGAATAGCTTCTTCGATCTTCTAAGAAAGCGACGAGCTGGGAGCGGACTGAGTGTCTCAGACTCCGATGGCAGTGTCGAAACTTCCTTTGCTGGTAGCACAGTACCACCGAAAAAAGGCCGCGGAAGACCTCCTTCCACAGGTCAATACATAGGCGTTGGCAAGGCAAGGGCTGATGCAAAAGCAGCGCGAAATCAGTTCTTACGGCAAGAGCAGATAGTAACGGAACAGGAGGATATAAGCCAGCGAGCCAATCGTAATGCAGCTCGGAAAGAAAAAACGCAGGCCTCGACAGCCCTAAGTGCGAAAAATTCGGCTGCAGAATTAGCTCAGACTGTCGAAGAGGGGGTCTCGAAAATATTGGAAGTAGCCAAGAGATCGGGAAATTTAAAAGGTACTTTTGTAAGGGACCTTAAGAATGCGGCGGAAAAAATTCTGCATCATAATGAACTTCTCAAGGAGTGTTCATCTTCTGATGAAGTTATAAAGTTGCAGGAAGAGCTCTCCCGGCAAAAGGAGGAAAATCAAAGGATAAAAGCCGATAACGCTAGCTTAGCTAGCCAAATGGATGCTCTGCGGATGGAATTGGCGGAAATGAGGGTAAAAATTAGCGGCATTAGCTCATCCTCGGAGAAAACATCCTCGCCAGATGAAAACTTAGCTCGTGCAATCATGGTTCAAGTAGGAACCATGGTTAACGCCAGACTTGAGGCACTGGAAGGCCGTCTCCTTCCAGAAAAACGGATTCGCCCACCGTTGGCTGCAGATGGAGTAACCTCAAAGCTGGCAGCAAACGCTGCACCACAAAGAAAGAGTACATCTGTAGCTAAAGGGACCCAACAAAAAACGGCGGAAAAGGGCAAGGGCAAAGGCCAGGGTAAGAAAACTGCTAAAGTATCCTCACCAGAAGTGAGCCTACAAGAAGTAGCCCAACCTCTGGGTCCTCGAGCTGCGGATTTGCAACCTGTTCCCGGCCCTTCTTCAGGGGACGCAGTAGAGTCCTGGGCGACTGTGGTCCGGCGGGGCAAGAAGCGGTCCACAAAGGATGTTCCAGCGAAAGACCGTCAGCCGACCAAAAACAAAGCGGCATCAAAGAAGTTACGAGTCCCTCGTACTTCAGCAGTAATAGTTACGCTTCAAGAACAAGCTTGTGAGTCTGGTCTTACTTACAAGCAAATTATGGGCAGACGCCCTGAACGGGGCTAATGCGGCGCTTCTTCATGCGCCGCAGCGCCTTATGTCCATCAGGGCGTCAAGGGGATACCGTACGGTATCCCGAGAGGCTGCCTGCCTATTGGCGGGTTCCATGCCATGGGATTTGGACGCGAAAGTCCTCGCGTCCACTATCCACTGGCGCGAAGATCGGCGGACGCAGGGCCACTGGCCCACGCAACGGGAGACTGCGGCCTACAAGCAGGAGGTCGAGGCAGCTGCCCTCGAGGCATGGGCGCTCAGGCTGGGACAGCCGAGCGCGGGGCACAAGACGGTGGAGGCCATTCTCCCCGTCCTCACGCAGTGGTTGCAGCGAGAGCATGGATCTCTGAGCTTCCGGCTGACACAGGTCCTTTCCGGGCATGGTTGCTTCGGTAAGTACCTGTGGCGGCTGGGTAAAGAGCAGGCTGCTCGTTGCCACCACTGTCTGAATTGCCCCGAAGATTCGGCGAAACACACTCTCGAAGAGTGCCCAGCTTGGGCTGGGGAGAGGGCAGCACTCCGGGCAAGCATTGGCCCGGATCTATCCCTGACGGCCGTAGTTGCGGCCATGGTGGGGAGCCCCGAAGCGTGGGCGGCGGTGGCCTCCTTTTGCGAACACGTAATGCTTGCAAAGGAGGCCGCCGAAAGGGAAAGGGAGCTGGCGGACCCAACTGGAAGGGGCCGTCGTCGCCGCGGTGCCAGGAACCACTGACGCACCGCGGCCTCGGTTAGGGTCTTCTAAGACCACGGAGCCCCCATATGGCGTGCGTCGCCGAAAGCGGGGCTCCACGGGCAGGAGGCGCGCAGAGTGGGGCTATCTGCGCGCTACCAAACCCTGCCCAAGAAGGACGGGCGCTTAGGTGGTCCTGAGCGTCCGTGACTACAAAAGTGGAAAAGGGGGGGTTCTGTCCCCCCCCAAAGAAGGAATGCCGCGAGGCATTAGGTGTGTGGAGCCCGCGGCGATGAATTGCCTAAGGCCAGACGACCCGTGGGCTCTACAAATTCGCACCTGGAAGGACCACCGTGGGGTTTTAGTCAGTAGAAGTCTGACATATATGAAGAATGAACTCCGGGAGGCTCTTAATAGAGATCCATGGGGGCGCCCTTATAGAGTGGCTATGCAAAGGCTTCGCCCCTGGGCTCCCCCGCTCACGACGAGCCTCCAGCCCCACGTGGTGGAGAATGTCGTCTCGGCATTGTTCCCGGATAGGGGGGCGCATCAGCCCCCCGTGATGATATGTGAGCGGCAATGTCCGGTGGACGACCGGCTGGTTTCCGAGGTGACGGAGCCGGAGTTGGCGGTGGCTATCGAGCGCCTGAAAGCAAAGAAGACAGCCCCGGGTCTAGATGGAATCCCGGGGCAGGCGTGGGTCGTGGCGCTCAAGCCCTTCCTTGAAGTGAGGTTCAGGAGCCTGTTTTCTGCGTGCCTGGAAGAAGGTGTATTTCCGGAGCCGTGGAAAACGGGCAAACTCGTTTTGTTACGAAAGGAAGGGCGCCCCGCCGACTCCATTGAGCCTTCGGCATTCCGGCCAATCGTTCTGCTTGATGAGGCGGGCAAGCTCCTGGAGCGGGTGGTTTCGGCCCGCATCGTCAATCACCTCGAGGAAATTGGTCCAAACCTCTCGGACCACCAGTACGGTTTCCGGCGTTGTCGTTCCACCGTTCATGCGGTTCTGCGGGTCCGCTCAATAGCGGACGAGGCGGTCTCCCAGGGTGAGGTGGTATTGGCGGTCTCGATCGACATCAAAAACGCCTTTAACACCATGCCCTGGTCTTGCATTGAGGAGGCACTGAAATACCACGACGTGCCTCCCTACATCAGGAGGATTCTCGGGTCGTACCTCTCGGACCGGTACATTACGTATCCGCTTCGGGAGGGTTGGGGTCGCCGCGAAATGTCTTGCGGTGTTCCACAGGGCTCAGTCTTGGGCCCGCTTCTGTGGAACATCGGCTACGATTGGGTCTTACGCGGCACCAATCTCTGGGGTGTCCAACTTACCTGTTACGCAGACGACACCCTAGTGACGGCCCGAGGCAAGACCTACAGAGAGGCCGCCATCCGCGGGACTGCGGGAGTGGCGCACGTGGTGCGCCGAATAAGGTCGTTGGGTCTGGAAGTGGCCCTGAATAAGTCCGAGGCCATGTGGTTCCATGGTCCTCGGAACGGTCCGCCGGTTGGGGAATCCGCCATCGTCGTGGGTGGCGAGAGGATTGCCGTCGAGTCAAGTTTGAAATACCTTGGATTAGTACTCGACGGCCGTTGGACGTTCCGCGCTCACTTCGAGCGTTTGGGGCCCCGGTTGATGGTTGCGGCAGCTGCACTCTGCAGACTCCTGCCGAACCTTGGGGGCCCTAGGGACGCGTGCAGGCAGCTCTATATGGGAGTCGTACGGTCCATGGCTATGTACGGCTCCCCAGTGTGGGCTGACGCCCTGAAAGGGTCAAACGCGGCGCTTCTTCATGCGCCGCAACGACTCATGGCTGTCAGGGCGTCAAGGGGATACCGCACGGTATCCCGAGAGGCTGCCTGCCTAATGGCGGGTTCAAAGCCGTGGGAGTTAGACGCGCAAGTTCTCGCGTCGACCTTCCACTGGCGTGAAGAACGGCGGACACAGGGCCACTGGCCCACGGATCGGGAGACTGCGGCCTACAAACGGGAGGTCGAGTCAGCTGCCCTGGAGGCCTGGGCACTGCGGCTGGGTCAGCCGAGTGCGGGGCACAGGACGGTGGAGGCGATCCTCCCCGTCTTTACGCAGTGGTTGCAGCGAGAGCACGGATCTCTGAGCTTTCGGCTGACACAGGTCCTTTCCGGGCATGGTTGCTTCGGGAAATACCTGTGGCGGCTGGGCAAGGAGCAGGCTGCTCGTTGCCACCACTGTCTAAATTGCCCCGAGGAGACGGCACAACACACATTAGAAGTGTGCCCAGCGTGGGATGAAGAGAGGGCAGCACTCCGGGCGGTCATCGGCCCGGATCTCTCTCTGCCGGCCGTGGTCGCGGCTATGGTGGAGAGACCCGATGCGTGGGAGGCGGCGGCCTCCTTTTGCGAACGAGTCATGCTTGCAAAGGAGGCCGCCGAACGAGAGAGGGAGTTGGCGGACCCCACCAGAAGGGGCCGTCGTCGCCGCGGTGCCAGGAACCCTTGATGCACCGCGGCCTTTGGTAGGGTCTTCTTAGACCACGGAGCCCCCATATGGCGTGAGTTATGATTGACACCCCTAGCCACTATTCATTTGTCAGCAAGTAATCATCAGCACTTTGCTAGGTATTGGTTTAGCTGAACTAAGGGTTATTTTTATTATATAAACTAGCATTTTAGTTAGAATAAGACATTATTGTATTAGCCGTTATGCTGTCCAATTAAATAAATATATTTTTATTAAAGTCTTTGGTCTCAATATCTTAATTGGCGCAGCCGTTAGGTTCCCGTAGGTCTTTTGGGTCGGCTACGTTATAAATTCTGACGTTATTTTGTACGCTACTCAATCGGCGGTCGTTTCAACGCGTAAATCGGGAATAACCAAACCTATAAATTTATTAAGAATAGACCAAAAAGTATCCGCGTCGCGAGTGATCAAGAAGCAGAGCAGTCATTGGAGGCAAACGCAGCAGTAATCCAGAACATGAGAAAGGCTACAAACCTGTGAGTAAAACTTTTCACTTTCCTGTGCCACTTTCTTCCTTGTTCTGTTTTATATTTAGATAAATACATCTGGTGTTATAGGGTATTAATAACGAAGTAAGGGTAAAACATAGTAAGTCATTAGGCAAGTAATTGTTAGGTTAGACTACCTAGATCTATTTGGGAATCATATTAGGTTTACTTTCCGTCATTTAATCAGGTTTAAAAATGGAAGAAATAACCAGAGTTCCCATGGAGATGGTAAAAATCATTCCAGTCTTCGATGGTGACACAAGGTTATTACCGTTATTCATAAAAAAATGCGAGTATATTCTACAAACATTCCAAGGGGGTAGTGCTCAAATGACATATCTATACCACGTAATTACTAGCAGGTTGGTAGGCGAAGCAGCAAATTTAGTTGGGGAAAGGGATATGGACGAAATTGCGAATTGGGATACGTTAAAAGAATTACTCAATCAATACTTTGGCGACCCAAGGTCAGAGGAATGTCTTTCCCTAGAGTTAGAATCGTTAAAAATTAATAAAGGCGAAGGTTATTTAGAATTTTGTAACAGGATTCAACAAACACGTAGTATACTGTTTGCAAAAATGAACGAGACAATCCTTGACGCTAATATACGTAAAGCCAAGCAAGCTATCTATAATCATTGCTCTTTAAATGTGTTCTTATATAATTTACCCCAATATTTAGTTAGATTAGTTAGGCTTAGGAATAATGATACTTTGGAAGATGCGTTGAAAACTGTCCTGGAAGAACAAAACTTTCAGACAGTTTACGATAGCAGAAATTCTAGGTTTAATAATAGACCCCAATCTGCTCTTCCAAACTCTAGTTTATTTAGGAATCGTTACCCGAGCAATAACATGCCTTTACAGCAGAGCCGTCCAACAAATCAGTATTCGGAAAATCATCAACATTCATCATCAAGATCATTTAACAACTTTAATCGTCGTATGAGTAACGAACCGAGATTATCAAGTACATTTGCACCGAATAGTGCAAACGTTAATCCATATTCAAATGTCCAATCTAATTCGCAACAGTTAAGGAATGTCAACCGTTCTTATCAGGGTAATTCGAATCCGAACTTATCTAGGTCACCGTTTCCTCGCGCATCGTCGCCGCGCAATATAAACAACCAGCATTTTACGAATAATTATGCGCGTGAAAATAATACACCGTCAGCATCGAATTCCAACACTGATGTTACTATGCGTACGGCAAGTTCTAGACGCGTGAATTATACGGACGAAACTTTATCACCTCAGCCACATAGCTCGCATTACCGAATGGAACAAAATAACTCTAATGCTGGTTATGATAGAGTCGAAAATTTTTTCATGATCGCCTCAACTATACCGAAAAAATAAAACTTAATTGTACACGGTTACTAAACCTTCCCCATATACGGGTTCCAGAACTTAACGCTATTTTTATGATAGATACTGGAAGTACTAGATCGTTTATTAGTCCGCAATTAGCATCTAAGTATTATGAAAAGAATAAGTTGTTTGAGCCATTCGAAGTGATCAGCACTCACGCATCAAGTAGACATAACGAAGTAGTTTTAATTAAGTTACCGTATATTTTTAAGACTTCACTTGAACATAAATTTTATATTTATAGTGCAGATAATCGATATGATGGCCTAATTGGTAGTGAATTACTAATGTCACTAGGAGCCTCAATCGATATGAACAACTTGCAATTAATTACAAAAAACACTATTATACCTATTATCTATTCTCTTCCATTAAGAGAAAGTTATTCCTTACCCCCACGTTGCGAGAAAAGGGTAAAACTTCCAGTAAATATCCTAAATGGACAGGCTATTCTAGATTTCAAAGAATTTCAGGATGGGATTAGAATGCCCTGCGCGTTAGTTAATTGTATTGACGGTTTCGCATCAACCGTAATTCAAAATTGTTCCGATATAGAACAAACTCTTATTGTGACTGCTCCATTTATAGTAGAACCGTATGAGGATACCTTATTAGATAATAATATGAATAAAATAGAAGTTAATCTAACAAATAGTGAATTGAATATTTGTCTCGATAAAAACTTGGAAAAATTGAAATTAGATCACATGAATAATGAAGAGAGAACTATAATCGAAAACTTATGCTGCGAGTACAAGGACATTTTTTACTGCGAACAAGTACCATTGTCATTCAGTAACGAAGTGAAACATGTGATTAGGACTAAGAACGAAGATCCTATCAATATTAAAGGACATCGCTACCCGCATATCCAAGTCAAGGAGATAAAAAATCAAATAGAGAAGTTATTAGAGGACAACATCATTAGAGAATCGTATTCACCTTGGAGTGCACCCGTACATCTTGTACCGAAGAAAGCTGACTCATCGGGCAAGAAGAAATGGCGGATGGTCGTAGATTATAGGAGACTCAACGAAATCACCATCGATGATAAATATCCCTTGCCGAATATAAACGACTTGTTTGACTTATTAGGCAAAAGTATGTACTTTTCTACCCTAGATCTCGCATCTGGGTACCATCAACTGGAAGTAGAAGAGGCAGACAAACCAAAAACAGCATTTAGTACACCTTTTGGGCATTATGAATACAACAGAATGCCGTTTGGCCTGAAAACAGCTCCAGCAACATTCCAAAGGGCAATGGACAATGTGCTTAGAGGTCTTCAAGGAATTCACTGCCTGGTGTACCTGGATGACGTCATAATCTTTTCACAAAGCTTGCAAGAACACGTGAAAAAGCTAAGAGCAGTTTTTGATAGATTCAGAAATACCAACTTGAAAGTCCAATTGGATAAGTCACATTTCTTGAGAAAAGAGGTTTTATACTTAGGTCATACTATAACCAGTAAAGGTTTGAAACCAAACAATGATAAAATAGATGCAGTGTTAAAATTTCCACTGCCAAAAACAACAACAGAAATAAAAAGTTTCTTAGGATTAGTCGGATATTATCGGAAGTTTATCAAAGATTTTGCACGGATAACGAAACCTCTTACAGCGTGTTTAAAAAAGAATAAGAAAATTATTTTGGATGAAGCCTTTAAAGCTAGTTTTGAAACATGTAAGAAGATTTTAACAAATGCTCCACTGCTACAATTCCCTGATTTCGAAAAACCATTCATTTTAACAACAGACGCATCCGATTTTGCAATAGGGGCAGTATTATCTCAGGGCACAGTTGGCAGTGACAAACCCATTGCTTATGCAAGCAGGACACTAAGCGATACAGAAGTCAAATATTTTACTACTGAAAAGGAAATGCTCGCAGTAGTATGGGCGGTCAAACACTTCAGGCCTTACCTATATGGCAGAAAATTTATGGTTTACACAGACCACAAGGCATTAGAATGGTGGTATAATTTAAAAGAACCTAACTGTAGGCTTACACGCTGGAGACTTAAACTAGCCGAATATGATATGGAAATAAAATACAAAAAAGGATCCCAAAATACAAACTCCGATGGTCTTTCCCGAATAAAAGTAAATGTGTTGGATGATTTAGATTCAATTCTGGTAAATATAGATGATGATGATGAAAGGCTGGAGGAAATAATCCAGGAAATTAATGATGAAAATGTTACCAAGAGAAAGAAAAAACAGAATAAGATAGCACCGGCATTAGAACAAGAATTCGACGTAAATGAGTATGTAAAAGAAATAGCCCAAAAAGAATTAGACGAAAATAATATGGAAGTCGGCCAACACATATTAGATGACAAACAGTCAAGCGTTGGGGAAAACAATTCAGCATTCGACAATGTAACAACACGCAGAGGAAAAGGAAGAGAACCAGAACTAGTTGAGATTCCAGACGATGGTGTGACAGCTAATTCCGTTTCGAATAGAGAGCATGATGGTATACCCATTTTACAAGAGGCAATTGATACTAAACCTAAACAGATCCTAGTGTATACATGGCTTATCGATAAACTGTCGGTTAAGGATATCTCGAACAATAAACAGAAAATCTTAGAAGTACATATGCCGACAAACAACGAAGAACTTATTAAAGAATTCCTCAAAGAATACATAGATTATAAACATAAATATTATATTTATTATGAAGACCCAGCGTTTCGAAGAGCGTTTGCGAATATGATTATCAAATTATTTAGAAAAGGCGCTTGTAACTTAATAGAATGTACAGAAAGAATAGTTAACTTAACAGACTCGGAATATGATCAAAAACAAGTAGTTATAAAGTACCATGAAGGAAAAACATGCCACAGAGGGATAAACGAAACCTTGATGAAAATCAAAAGACAATATTGGTGGCAAAATATGAAAGAAACCGTCACTGCAATCATAAATGCATGTGAACCATGTAAAAAAATGAAGTATGAAAGAAAACCCATCAAACCATTTATTCCACTAACACAGAATCAGAGCTCTCCATTTCAGGAAATATTCATTGACTTATTATTTATGGAAGGTAAATACTATTTAACATTAGTAGACGCATTTAGTAAATTAGGACAGGCAATACACATATTGAACCGAAGTACACCGGAAGTAGTGAGAGGACTCATCAAATATTTCAGCATGTATGGATTACCGAGAAAAATTAATAGCGACTCTGGCACTGAATTTAATAATGAATTACTGAAAGAATTTTTGAAATTATATAAAATTGATATCCACATAGGAACACCAAATAACCCCAGCTCAATGGCTATAGTCGAACGTTTTCATTCAACAATAAATGAAATTTATCGCTTAGCCAAATATGAGAAAAGTGACATGGATGCTTGCTCAGTTATGACATATGCGATTATGGCATACAACAACTCAATTCATTCAGCAACAGATTTTACACCCTTTGAGGTCGTGTTTGGAAATACGGATGCAGGAAACTTGTTTGACATTGATAGAAGCTGTAATCTAATGCAAAAGCTAGTACAAGACCATCGAAAACGATTAAAAGTACTTTACGAGTATGTCGCGGATAGACTAAAAGAGAACAAAATTAACGTAAGGAACAAAAGAGGAGGCGAAGTGATTCCAAATATTAACCCAGGAGACACAGTATTTATGAAAACAACAAGAACTAGGAAAGCCAAAAATAAACCACGATTCGAAAAAGCTAAAGTAATAGGCCCCGAAACAAATAACATATTACCAGTGGAACTTAATAAAAGAAAGACAAGAGTAGCTATTAAGAACATAAAACGTCCTCCACAGGTCGTGGCTAGTACTTCTTACACTAGCGAGTCAAGTCCACAACATGAAGCTAGTGGATCTCAGTACGAACCCGGGAATTGCCCCTCTGAAGATTGGAGTAGCACTGAAGAAGAATAACACATGGACTATAGTAAAGAAAGTTAATCTAGATCTAGTTATAAAGGAAATAAGTAGGAATACAGTTATATTTAATGAAATAAATATGATAATTAAGAACAGTAATAATAGTAATTTTGCAGTAGAACTAAAAGGTGTTAGTATACAAATAGAAACGTTAATTATAATGTGTAACAATAGAATTAAGCAAATTATACCTAATCACAGACTCAATAAGCGAGCCATTTTCAAACCCCTTGGGAAGTTGGTAAAAGTCATAACAGGCAATCTGGATGAAGATGATGCTGATCACTTCGACATGGAAATCAATAAATTAAAACATCGGGAACACTCTGTCGAAAACAAGATGACGTTAATTACTCAAGCTTTTGACGGAATGGTAAATGTGTCAGAAAGTTTAAATTCTAATATAGAGATGTTAAAAAACAGGACTAGAGAAATACAAAAATTAAATTATAAAGAGGAAAGCATTAAAAATATTGTCTCGTTAATGAACCATCTTTACCAAATTCTAAATAATTTTCGCACTATATTTAATATTATCCAGGAAACTGAAACAGCCATTGCATTTAGTAAACTCCATACTTTACATCAGTCAATAGTTAACTCTACGGAACTAATTGAGATGTTGGGGACAATAGAGAAAAATGCTCACTTAATATATAAAGTAAATAGGTTAAATCTTATAAAGTTAGAAAGATGTATAGATATTAAGGCATACATTAAAGACGAAAACGTAGTATTTTTATTGTCAGTACCGTTGGTAGAACCAGATGTATATATTTATTATAAAATAATCCCTGTGCCCATATGGAACCCAATAACCTACCAAACCCACGTTATCATACCTTCCTATCCCTACCTTTTAGTGAAAAGTCTGAAATACAGTGCAGTAGCCAACCCCTGCGAGGAGATTGAAGAAGGAAAATATTTATGCTCCGATGACAACCTCGCCCCATACCCATCTGAAACCTGCATAGAAGAAATAATGACAATGAAAGACCCAGAAAAATGTCATCAACAGCTGATCCACATAGAAGATACTAAGATCCAAACCATCACCCAAAGTCATTGGTTAATCTACGTAAAGAAAGACACAATTATAACTGAAATATGCGACGATCAAGCCTACAAACGGAAAGTGCAGGGGACCTTTATTATGACTCCCGATAACAACTGCAGAACTCAAGTTGGAGAATTCTCAATCAGGACTTCGATCAACGCGGCCACCGACAGACTAGACCTACCCATAGTAGAGATGCCACACATCAGCCAGCAACACCAGCTCAAGAAAGAAGATAAATATATAGATTTGACAAATGTGGACTTTCGTGACATAAAAGAACTGTCGAATAACGCAAAATTTACTAAAAGTGAAAGTGATTCGGACTTCTCAGTGAAAAATGATATAAGTTCATGGACCATATGTTTATATTTAATTGTATTTGTTGCCGTATCTGTTATATCAGTTAATAAAATAAAACCCTATTGTAATAGGCGAAATTCTCCGAAGCCTTCCCTAGAAAAGCCTTCGGATAATTTCACTCTTAAGGAGGGGGGAGTTATGATTGACACCCCTAGCCACTATTCATTTGTCAGCAAGTAATCATCAGCACTTTGCTAGGTATTGGTTTAGCTGAACTAAGGGTTATTTTTATTATATAAACTAGCATTTTAGTTAGAATAAGACATTATTGTATTAGCCGTTATGCTGTCCAATTAAATAAATATATTTTTATTAAAGTCTTTGGTCTCAATATCTTAATTCGTGCGTCGCCGAAAGTGGGGCTCCACGGGCAGGAGGCGCGCAGAGTGGGGTTATCTGCGTGCTACTCAACCCTGCCCGAGAAGGGCGGACGCTCAGGTGGCCCTGAGCGTCCGCTGCTTGGAGATGGTTAAAGGGGGTACAAAAAACCCCCTCTTGATGGACGCCATAAGGCGTTAGGTGCTGGGGGTCCGAGGAATATTGCCTACGGTTAAAGTCTTCAAGGACCCCCCATCAGTATGCAACAAGAAGGGCCACCGTGGGGTTTTAGTCAGTAAGAGTCTGACATATCCCCGTCGCACCCCCATGCGGCGGGGAATCCATGAGGATTTCCCCACGAAAAAAAAAAAAAAAAAAAAAGGTTAGGTTAGGTTAGGTTAGGTTAGGTTAGGTTAGGTTAGGTTAGGTTAGGTTAGGTTAGGTTAGGTTAGGTTAGGTTAGGTTAGGTTAGGTTAGGTTAGGTTAGGTTAGGTTAGGTTAGGTTAGGTTAGGTTAGGTTAGGTTAGGTTAGGTTAGGTTAGGTTAGGTTAGGTTAGGTTAGGTTAGGTTAGGTTAGGTTAGGTTAGGTTAGGTTAGGTTAGGTTAGGTTAGGTTAGGTTAGGTTAGGTTAGGTTAGGTTAGGTTAGGTTAGGTTAGGTTAGGTTAGGTTAGGTTAGGTTAGGTTAGGTTAGGTTAGGTTAGGTTAGGTTAGGTTAGGTTAGGTTAGGTTAGGTTAGGTTAGGTTAGGTTAGGTTAGGTTAGGTTAGGTTAGGTTAGGTTAGGTTAGGTTAGGTTAGGTTAGGTTAGGTTAGGTTAGGTTAGGTTAGGTTAGGTTAGGTTAGGTTAGGTTAGGTTAGGTTAGGTTAGGTTAGGTTAGGTTAGGTTAGGTTAGGTTAGGTTAGGTTAGGTTAGGTTAGGTTAGGTTAGGTTAGGTTAGGTTAGGTTAGGTTAGGTTAGGTTAGGTTAGGTTAGGTTAGGTTAGGTTAGGTTAGGTTAGGTTAGGTTAGGTTAGGTTAGGTTAGGTTAGGTTAGGTTAGGTTAGGTTAGGTTAGGTTAGGTTAGGTTAGGTTAGGTTAGGTTAGGTTAGGTTAGGTTAGGTTAGGTTAGGTTAGGTTAGGTTAGGTTAGGTTAGGTTAGGTTAGGTTAGGTTAGGTTAGGTTAGGTTAGGTTAGGTTAGGTTAGGTTAGGTTAGGTTAGGTTAGGTTAGGTTAGGTTAGGTTAGGTTAGGTTAGGTTAGGTTAGGTTAGGTTAGGTTAGGTTAGGTTAGGTTAGGTTAGGTTAGGTTAGGTTAGGTTAGGTTAGGTTAGGTTAGGTTAGGTTAGGTTAGGTTAGGTTAGGTTAGGTTAGGTTAGGTTAGGTTAGGTTAGGTTAGGTTAGGTTAGGTTAGGTTAGGTTAGGTTAGGTTAGGTTAGGTTAGGTTAGGTTAGGTTAGGTTAGGTTAGGTTAGGTTAGGTTAGGTTAGGTTAGGTTAGGTTAGGTTAGGTTAGGTTAGGTTAGGTTAGGTTAGGTTAGGTTAGGTTAGGTTAGGTTAGGTTAGGTTAGGTTAGGTTAGGTTAGGTTAGGTTAGGTTAGGTTAGGTTAGGTTAGGTTAGGTTAGGTTAGGTTAGGTTAGGTTAGGTTAGGTTAGGTTAGGTTAGGTTAGGTTAGGTTAGGTTAGGTTAGGTTAGGTTAGGTTAGGTTAGGTTAGGTTAGGTTAGGTTAGGTTAGGTTAGGTTAGGTTAGGTTAGGTTAGGTTAGGTTAGGTTAGGTTAGGTTAGGTTAGGTTAGGTTAGGTTAGGTTAGGTTAGGTTAGGTTAGGTTAGGTTAGGTTAGGTTAGGTTAGGTTAGGTTAGGTTAGGTTAGGTTAGGTTAGGTTAGGTTAGGTTAGGTTAGGTTAGGTTAGGTTAGGTTAGGTTAGGTTAGGTTAGGTTAGGTTAGGTTAGGTTAGGTTAGGTTAGGTTAGGTTAGGTTAGGTTAGGTTAGGTTAGG
>CAUYWD010000067.1:0-39088 GCA_963576735.1 Bedellia somnulentella
AGTCAGGATTTTCAAAGAGTAAACACATAGAGTATAAAAAAAGGGGACAAGTTCGAGTTGAACTCGCGTGAAGAGGGTTCCGTACGATGTTACCTATCATGTTTTTTTAAATCTGATCCCAATTTGTTTGTGGTAACTAAAAATATGTTCTCCCACACATTCCACCTGCAAATATATCGTACGCACAATATTGAGTGATTTACCATGTTATTTTAATATCTACTAAAAGAAACTATTTATTTTAAAATTACGAAAAAATACATTTATGATTTTCTCAACAAGACGTTTCATTTGATATGCCACACGATGCTGTTTTCAGATATATTTTTTTGAATTTTCCCCTTCCCCTCCAAAAATGACCCCCCATATACAGATTTCATCTGCTCACGTCACACCTCTGTGTTTGGGTCACAGGAATTGATATGTGTACCAAATTTCAACTTAATCGGTTTAATAGATTCGGAGATATTAATTGACTGTAAGCGACGGACGGACAGACACACGAGTGATCCTATGGGTTCCGTTTTTGTATTCAGACGTACGGAACCCTAAAAACTGATTAATAATGAAACTATATCAGCATAATAATGGAAAATAAACATAGGAATAGGTATAAGGACAGAGGACAGATGATGTACCCGTACAGATAATGAAACTAGACATAAAAAGTGATCGAATAAAGACGAGCTCCGGGAAACCTTGGGTTCGCCATGAGAAACGAATTATTTTAGTCCGTTTAAGCCCCCATCCTGTTCACACATACATTGACTAGTTGCCGTAAATCCCAGTTGCCATAGCTTCAGATTTAGAAGTTTCTTACACACTTTTTGAACTTGGGCTTGAGTGTGCGTTTCAAATGTCAATTGTGTTTAAAGATGTTTTCTTTAGGTTTGTATATTTCATAATGGAATTAATTAATTTATTAGTTTTCTGGTAAAGTCTAATTCATAAGTAGTATTTTAAGTAAAGTGATTGTGTTAGTTGTGGAGGAAAAGGGAAGATCTTCCGCCAGGCGGTGGTATGCCTGGGGACCGCGTTCCAACTGTATTAACTTGGAACTTGTATACATACTAAGACAAGTATTTTAGGAACTTTGATACTAGTTGGAACTTTGGGGCATAACCATACTACTGATACTGCAATATAGGATTTGTATGACGAGCCTTGATAACGAGTGTGACGTATATTGCTTGGTTAGGGCCGGCGCTGACTGCCGGCATGGCATGGCAAAGGATTTCGGTAAGATATAGCCATTTTTAATCTTATTACCATGAGTATAGAATTCATTTTACACAACGATGCCGACGTTCTGTCCTACCGCGGCCTCCCTCGGCATCGTTGTGTCAAAATAAAGTAAAATGAATTCTATAATCATGGTAATAAGATTAAAAATGGCTACATCTTACCGAAATCCTTTGCCATGCCATGCCGGCAGTCAGCGCCGGCCGTTACGTGTTGCTGTGGAATGTTATTCTTCTTGCACTGTCAGCGTTTCCATGTAGTGCGCGTCATTGTGTATTGATAGCGCGTCGCTACATCAGTTTTATTTAGTAGCCGTCAGATATGAAGGACGTGAGGATATTGTACAGTTTCAACATGACATTCAAATATCTGGGGGCACGGCAGTGCCCCTGCCAAGTCTCGAGCAAAACGGGCACGGCCGTACCATCTTTTCTCGAAGCGGTTCGCGGCTGTTTCGCCCCCCCTATATCTTCGACGTGGACAAAGCTAGGAGTTTAGGTTTTCGGTGAATAATAGTAGGCATTAGAACAAGCTTAAGTTCGAAATTACACGCCAAATGAATTAATAGTTTAGGAATTACGGTCGATCAAAGTTACACCATTTTGTCACTCACTGACTCACTGACAGATCATCAAAAATCTAAGGTACTTCTAGCAGACCTAGAAACTTCAAATTTTGCACCAAGATAGGTCATTAGCCACATATAAAGGAAAAATTATAAAAACATTAAAAAATTATATGCCATAGAAAACAATTTTATATTTGCGGTTTGGCAAGAACATTATGTATGGATTTTGACTGCATTGTTAACTTTGTTCGTTGTTCAAGTACCTATTCAATTGGATGAATACATACATAGAATAGAAAAGAATAATATAAATGTAATACATAGACTATCATTAATACAAATTAATACATAAAGTTCATTAAATTAATAAAGCTAAAACTCCATTGTATTGCGATAAATATTGTATGAGCGCTCGATAGATGGCGTTGTACCTGTCTGAATCGCTCTATGGTTTCGTTACAAAGCGCAGTGTAAGTAGTACTTCATAATAATTCGATAATTTTCATTTGATAGCGCCATCTGTCTATGAAAACCTATTTCGAAACTAAAAAATATTGTAGTGATAATTGATATTCGGAGAACTTTACGTGTTATTTAGTTTAGTTTAGTTATAGTTTGTAAGTTAGTAGATATATATTTATTTAGTTCATTATTTGTTAGTTAGTTTAGTTCTATTTAGTTTGCATATATATATAAGTTTAAGCCCTATTGTTATAGAAGTAATTGTAAATATAGTGTAATGGAACGTGAAATATTGTACATAAATGGCGACCTTTGTCCACACAGAGTCATCTCTATTCCTGAAGATGGGTCGTGTTTATTTCATTCGTTGTCATACAGCATGTATGGGAGTTTTCAGTCGTCAAACGATAAGGGAATTTTAGTAGTATCAAAGCTCAGGAGACAGCAATAGCTGAATATAATCGACTCCGAAGTATATATCGCCCAGACTTGTCTACCTTAGAAGTAACGAAGCCTCAGAGAAGAAACAAAAGAGATAGAGACAGAGAATGGGTGGGAAAAGCAGTAGCTGACGTCCAAGAAATTGTGAGGTCACCTAAAAGTAAAAGAAAGAAATACACTTACAAAAAATAAATGAGATCCCACCAAAAACATTAAATGTAAAAAAATGCCAAGTCTCTCGATGCAGTCTTTCCATCGTAAAAAGTTTTGAGATCTCATAGAAGCCAAGTCCTATTCAAAATATTTCGTAGTTATAAATCAACATTTAGTAATTGTATCAATAGTTTTCTTTATATTATAATTATAGTGAATTGGCAATGAGCACAAATTAAAAGCTGCTTGCTGCCTGGAATTATGTGCAAATGTTACTGACGAGACCAGTGATCAGATTATTTGTTATGTGTGAATCATGATGGTCACTACCGACTACATTCTCCAATACAATAATTAAGAATACCTTACGGGCCATCGCTTTATGAAAGTAAATGAATCGAGAGTGCACTAAGACTGACTGCCGTTGCCGAAATTCGGTTGGGACGACACGGATAAACCAACAGAAAATTAATTTTGTGATATTAATGTTTACGCATGCGGTGTGTGTAACTTTAAACTCCTCCAAATATGCCGTTTTATTTGTTTCTTCTTGTGCTCATTGCCAAGTCACTATAATTATAATATAAAGAAAACTATTGATACAATTACTAAATGTTGATTTATAACTACGAAATATTTTGAATAGGACTTGGCTTCTATGAGATCTCAAAACTTTTTACGATGGAAAGACTGCATCGAGAGACGTGGCATTTTTTTACATTTAATGTTTTTGGTGGGATCTCTTTTTTTGCACCCTAAATTGAGTTAATAGCTAAAGCTGAAAGATAGCGATGTGCCTTGTAAAATCATAATATTATTTAATTACCTACCGGTACGACTTCTTATTTAACCCCGTCTTTTTAATTGCTTGGTGAGCTTTCTGATGGATATCAATGGAGTGCAAAGTACGACAGGAGGGTTGACGTCTCATAGCCTCTTTTATATTTACAGTTAGGACTTTGGGTGATGGTTTTAAACAAAAAAGGTTGAATAAGATTTGCAGCCAGTCTAAAAAAATGCAAAATGAGTTTTCGAAATTTGTCATTAGATATAAAACTGTCAAATTTGGCTCAATTAAAAGGAAAATCCATTTTAAAAGAAAATATTTAATAAAACAACTTTTAAATCTTACAGAAGTTATTTTATCTTTAGAACATTAGTAATTATTATCGTCTGCAGAATACTAAAGAAGTTAAGATGAAAGCATGCGGCTACGTTCTAGTGGGATGCTCTGGACTGCTTATGGTAAACTAACTTTAATATTATGGTTTCATGCAGATAATCAAATATATTGTTATTTACGGCCGTAAATCTAATGCGACTATTTTTAGGGTTCCGTACCAAAATGGCAAAACGGGACTATTATTGAGGCTCCACTGTCTGTCCATCTGTCCGTCGTACTCTTCAAACTGAAAGCGATTTTAGCGTCCGTTACTCTTTTAAATGCTCGTAAAATATATGAACTCCGAATTACGGAATCATCAGAATTTTTTGAATAATCAGTTGATCAACTGCAATATCCTACCAACTGGGTTTGCTTATACTCAGGCCCAATATTACCATTAGTTGGCAGAGACTATCGATCGCCACTTAGCACGATTTTGACAAATCTCTCTTGCTTCCCTCACATTCATTAATCTCTTAATACATGGCTCTGCCTTCCGAGGATTAAACTCTTAACATCCGCATTTGTTGAGCGCTGTAACACTAAACTACGGAGGCAACATACGTACTCACGGCTATTAGCCTCTAAAATAGGTAGCCCGAGTTTCAGAATCATAAATTTTTTCCGCCACTTTTGGAAATTGAGTGAAAAAAAGATTTGAAAATAAACGTTTTGTTGATGGGTTCCCAACCGCATCACCCAAAATTCATTCAAATACCCTTAGTCGCCTCTTAAGGTCACCCAAATACAGCAAATATAGTATAATAAAATGTTGTAATTGCCAGAGCGTCGGCACGGTGCTCGGCGGGTCGGTGCTGTGGGCGATGGCGCAGCTGAACTTCCTGTTCTGGACGACGGAGCTGGGCATCGAGTTCGGGTCGAGCCTGCTGATCGTGGCCGGCTGCCTGCTGTGCCTGCCCGCCTGCTGGATTGCTAGCATCGTGCCCTACCATACTAAGAATATACACCCGCATTCTGTGGTTAGTAGGTGTTAAAGATTAAAATTATTTATTTCAAAATAAAAAGAATAGTTTTCTGTTTTTTGACAAACTTACGTACCTATAAGTTAAATCTAACTCTACTGACTCTAATTCGGATTCGGAAGGTGTATTGTTGCGAGAAGAACGCGTTAGATACTCAGCAACACTGTTTTGTTTGAATAACTACTGTGCGCTATAAATGCCATACAGGAGTAGCCAGAACCTCAGTATTATAAAGAGCACAATGGGATAAAGATGATGGGTCTCCAGTCATGTCGCCGATAAATAGTTTAAAACGCCCCTAAACTCTATTCGCCTTAACGAAACCCGCGGGAAGAAAGGGGTTGTTGTTATTCTAAGTCAACACTATTCAGACACTTAAAAATAACATACATACATAACATAAACGTTCACGCCGAATATAGGAACTAATACTTCTGAACATCACGTGACAGTCACCTGGTGTTCAGAGTACCAACGTTTTGCATGGACAGTGTACTCACGTGATAGGGGGCAGGCCTATCGCCGTTTTGTACGAATACACTGTCACATGACTAAGTACAACTCAGCCATGTGGGTTTCCTCACGATGTTTTCCCTCACCATTAACACAACCATGATAGATTAACCACACATATGTCTTTAGAAAAGACAAATTGGTGTAGGCCCGACCCGGGATTTGAACACTAGGTGTTTGCACGATAACCGGTGTTCTAACCATTGAGCTATTACGGTTGTCCACTACACTAACTTAACACTAAAAATCTGTAACCAAAATACGTAAAATCCGGTGAAAAAGAGAAAATAATATTATTTTTCGTAGTCTAGATCATCTCAACAGTTCAATTAACGAGTTACAAAAGATTCGTATTAGCTCAGATATTGAAGGCTGTATAATTAACACCCTTCCTTTTTGCCAGTTAGCAAAATTATAGGTCTTCAGGTAAACAATATTTCCCAAGCTCCCGTAAGCGGTTCAAAACACCAGGTCCAACAAACAATGAAAACCAGTTTCGATTTTATGTATACTCGTACACAAATCAGAAATTACTGATTGTGGGCCCAATGTAGCGAAACCATTTATTTAAATTATGTCATTGGAGATTGTACCTATATCGATCGATTTCTGAATTGAGTATTCCAGCTTAGAACAACTTCAGTATCGTTCTGTCGCATTGAAATCTTAACAACTGAATGAGACAAAACGATACCTAAGTCGTTCTCAGCTTGAATACTCAATTCAGAAATCGGGCGTATGTGTGCTAAATAATTTATTTATTTTCTCTCCAACTAAAATTTCCAGCTGATGGCAATCCTGATGTGCTCCTGCGTGCTAATGACGGCGGGGCTGCAGTCGCTCGCGGCGCTGTCCCGCGAGCTGCGCGCCCCCGCAGCCGTCAGCTCCATCAACAGCACCATGCATCGCGTGCTGCGCTGCTCACCTTACGACGTGCATACCAATGCTGCTATTGATGCTATGCAGAAAGAGGTATTTGCTTAGACACAGATTAATTTGAAAGCCTCTTTTTACGCAAAGTTTTGTAGTCCTCACTATAATATCTGATACACCAGGGCTTCCCAGACTGTGCGTCTAACCCAAAACGTCGCGAGGCGAACCGCATTTGATAGTTTGTATAGAGCAACATAAAGTTTTAGCAAGCACATCCGTCACAACTAGGCATTTTAGGCAGTTTTCATCACTGGGGGTGTTTGAGGAAAAGTTTGTAATCTGGATTATTGGTGATGGGTTTCCAGCAAACACAGCAAAGCAAAGCAGTCAAAAAAAGCTGTCGAACAAAGCAAAGCAGTCATCACCATACATCGGGGTTTTCGGTGCGGGAATGATTTAAGAAAGAGTAGAGATAAACAGATAGGTTAGTCTGAAAAAGTATCATATTATGCCTAATGAATACCTACTTCTCTGTGACAGTTTGCATATATATGCGAGTGTATATGCGACAGCTCATAATATAAACTCTATTAAATAATAAAAAAACAAAACAAATATATATTTATATAACTTTGAAGTTTTAGTAGTTGTCACGGTGTTCAGAATAAACTATTAATATTTTTTCTATATTTGGAACGGTTAATCTGCGACGTCTTGCTGTAAATATCCATTTCAACGTACTGAACGATCTTTCCACCTCGGCAGTTGTAATAGGTGCATATTTAAATTTTTTGAAGGAATCTATTGTTGCACGCAAAGTTGGTGATCGCAGTTCTATTTCTTTGCCTTGTAATAATTCGTTCATAGTTTTTAGTGTACTATAGCCAGAATTCTTTTCTAAAACCAACTTCAGTTTATTAAAAATACAAAAATTAAAATTACATTCTGTTTTAAGACAATACCTACTCTTTGGCTAATGTCAACTATTCCCGCACCGAAAACCCCGACATATGGTCATCACCCAACAAACACTTTACAAGCCCCAAAATTTTAAGTCCCTCTATTTAAACTATACAACATATTGTAAAAAGATGGGGAGTATTTTAGAAATATATGTTATAGTCCATAGCATTTATTTAACAGCACAATATGCTTTATTTATATTTACACACATTATCGATATCTATACTTATAATAAATCTGTAGAGAGGTCAATTCTGTACATGAAATATATTTTCAAAATAACTATCAGGGGGTGATTAGAGATCGATACTGATGCCAAAAATGCAATCAGTAAAATTTTTGTATGTCTGTCTGTCTGTCTGTCTGTCGGTTTGTATGTGCCTTATGGAAACAAAAACTACGCGACGGATTTTAACGAAACTTGGTACAATTGTTCTTCATACTCCTGGGCAGGTTTTTGTGTACTTTCCAGCAGAGTAGTAAAGGGGAATTTTGGGAAAACGGGAGAAGTTACTCCATTTTTTAAGCTTCCGTTGCGTGTGCAGCCTTAATGGTTAAACTTACATAGAAATCATGTATGACGGAAATATTCTTCATAAAATTATCTAAAAAAAAATCCACAACAGTTTATGTCTATCTTATATGGTTGACTCACAATAACACGTGTAATTCCTGATAGCTTAGCAGTTCGAAACATTCTGATTATATTTGTTTACTCTTACGTTTGTAAACCTCTCACTCATACCTAATTTAAAAAAGGTTACATTATTACCTATTCAATAAAAAAAGAATCATAGACATCGGTAGAGAAACACCGAAACTATACATAGAATAAGCCATCGCGCCCGTGACCAAAACCAAATCTTTACTAATTTACATACAACATACTAGATGGCGCCAGTAGTTGCATCCTACATCACATAATGATTTCTTTTTTAGATTGTTATAAATACTTCATAGCGTTTTATTCCAAAATTTGCTTTTAAACGGAAATACTGAACCGTTCATAAAAGCGCATTCAAAATCACCAAACTACACAGTTTAGGGAGTGCTATAAATTTAATAAATTGAAAACATTGCGCTAAATTTCACAATGCTTGAGCAGTGACTGAAGAAAGAAACCTCAGATATTTAAAAAAACAACGCTACCCGTGCGAAGCTGGGCCGATCCACTAGTATTTAAAATAATCTTAATCATAGCATTTCTGTGTTTATTGTAGCTGCAATGTTGCGGAGTTCAGTCGTTCAGAGATTGGTCTTACAACTTGAAATCTATTCCTGACTCCTGCTGCCAACGGTCTCGAATGCCCTTCTTAAAGAGAAAGAAGGTAACTATAACGTTTTACACTGTATGCCCCTTAGCTGGGATAGAAGTAAAGTCTTTCTTATAACTACGTCTTGCAACTTTAATAGTATGTCCAAAATAACCTTAACTTATTAGAAGCCAAAAAAATTCTTTAATAAGATTTCGGTGGCAAAAAAATATATATGGGTGGATTTCAACAAGACCGTTAAAATATTGATTTCCGTGGATTTTTTTAAATCAAGGTTTTTATTTATTTTTGATCGATATTATTGAAGTTTTTGATAATTTATACATTATATCTTAATATCCAGCAGATAACTTATAAAACTAGTGAGATTTACATTATTAAAAATTCAATGCCATGGCAATGAAACAAGAGTACATGGAAATGAAACACGCGTGCACGGAAATGAATCAAGCGTCCACGGCAATGAAAGATCTGTACCATGGGAATGAAAATCCTTTTAAAATTGTATATCTCACAATGAGAAAGCCATATTCAGATATTATTATTTTTGCAGTGAGTGTCTACTTTAATTGAATTAACTAAACATTTGTCAATTATTTTTAACATTGTTGGTCTCAGACATAGGCCTCCTTCAATGATCTCTGAGACAAATAGTCCTGTGCTTTTCTTGTTATCCATCGATAGCCTGTAATCTTGTCTGATGATCAACTTTTTTTTTAATTGTATTGTATTTATTCTGTATATATATAAAAAAAAGTTATATAAAACAAAGGTATCGGAATCAAAGTAGGTAACGTACTATTATTTATTTAAATTGTAAAATAACTAGATTGACAAAAATAAAATAGACAGGTAGTTATACAAAATATCATTTTTAAACACTTACAACACAAATTTTGTTTTTAAATCCAAAGCTGAACAAGGCACATTTTTTGATGTTTTACTGGCAATAATCACAGCCCATTATTATCAAAAAGAGTAATACTTATAATATCATATTTTTCATCTTTTGTCAAGTAAATATAAAAAGTCATAAGCTTAAAACTTATGGATAATCTTTAACAATTGCTCAATCTTTGTATATTGTCTGTTTCTCTTATACGATTCTGATCTCGTAGTACAGTATCGCTTCTTATTTTTTGGCGTCGCTTTTGCTCAGCCAATCTTTTTCTTTCTTTTCTCTCCTCTTCGGTTAATTTTTGTTTGGACATCACGACACCTTAAAATAAGCAGCCCATTATTATCATCATCTAAAAAATATGTGTGAGTGAGCGATTTAGGTCTTCTAGGTATTTCATGACGATGAATTAACATTTCATTTATAAGTTTGAAGATACCTCTGAGTTTGATGTATCAAATAAAATAAATCTGTCATATTTTTTTCGATTCCTATACTAATTGTCAGTACTAATAGCGCTAATTAGTATGTGGCGGTCGAAAAATTTTATAAGCTTTGAAGCCTAGTATAAAATATCTTCCTTAACACGGATCTTATAATATTGTCTCATTGTCATATAATACCTTGTATTAACTATGAGCTCATAGTAAGCTTGAAAGCATAATTTTGTAAAATACGTAAAAATTCCATGAGACCTGTTTTGTTATTCGCTATTACTGTAATACTTTAGATTTAATCATACCATGGCAATGAAAAAATTAATTATGGGAATGAAACACTAAGCCACGGAAATGAACCACCAGGCCATGGAAGTGAATGACTATGCCATGGAAATGAAAAATCAGGTCACGGCAATGAAATTCTTTTCATTTTAGTGGCTTTTTTTTCATTTCCATAGCAAATTTTGGCCACGGAAACCATGAAAATGAAAGCATGGCAATGAAAAACAAGGCAAAAATGTTAAATTACTTATAACTTATTTATTATTCGAATGATTAAATACTAAACATACATCCATAATAGAAATAGGGTTCTATTGAATACCTTCACAAGAAGACAATCTTTCAAAAACATAAGTTATACCTACCCATGGCAATGAAAGAGAAAATGACGAGTAACGAAAAAAAATGATACTTACATTTAAGGCGCGAAAACGCAGATACTTATGTACTTCCTCCTACGTTGAGCACTTGGGCGGCACTAAGACGTAACGTTTAGCGCAGAGTGGGGGTGAAGAAAGTCTTTTAATAATATGATATTCCTAAATAAGTATAGGGCATGGTAATGAATGGTGTTCCTGGGACAAATGAGTTTGTAGTAACTATTAGTTGTATTGTTTAAATATTTGAATAAACGTTTTTCGCAACGATACTACAACTATTCAAGTAACAAATAAAGCTATGTTTTTGTAAAAACAACCAATAGATTTTTTTCAATAAGCTATAATTCACGTCAAGGTGGCGTGTGGACAACCTCGGAAATGAAAAATTTAGAGGTTTAATGTTTTTTTGTGGAATATCTATTAGTCCTATAACTAAAATATTTATGGCTCCGCATAGATTACTATTTCATCTCATTAGAAAAAAATATTTAAAAGTTATAACTACGTCTTTTTGTATGGATTTCATCGATGCCATGTTATAAATGGCCCCGGGAAATTCACTCATATAATTGGCAAATTTCCTCTTTTAAAGTTGTTAGTAGATTAATTGTAAGGTAGTGCACTCCACTCAGCACTAAGATTTTGTTTCTATCCTTTACATTGACACCGCGATTTGCTCTTTCGCTATCTGAGAGAAGAGAGAGGCGTTACTAGACGCACTTTATAGTAATTTAATGTTTTTTGACATGAATTCCTCATGTGGGGATAATTACTCATAAATAAAAGATGTTATTAAAGGAAAGAAAAATTTCGACACTGGCGGGGTTCGAACCCGCGACCTTCGGGTATACGCCCCCGTCGCTCTGCCAACTGAGCTACAGTGTCAGTTGGCATCCAGCGCGAAATTTCTCTATCCTTTGTTACACTACTTGAACGTGTAAAAAAGAAACAAAGGATAGAGAAATTTCGCGCTGGATGCCAACTGACACTGTAGCTCAGTTGGCAGAGCGACGGGGGCGTATACCCGAAGGTCGCGGGTTCGAACCCCGCCAGTGTCGAAATTTTTCTTTCCTTTAATAACATCTTTTATTTATGAGCACTTTATAGTATTTTCTCAATACTATCTTGAATCGATATTATTAACGATCAAAATGTACTAATATCTTGCAGGACTTACTACCGTGCGTGGCTGCGTTCACCAGCGGGTGTTTGAAACCGTCCATCGCAGTGCTGCGGAACTACAGCTACTCGATGTCCATACTTTCTTTTGCTTTGGTTTGTGTTCTGGTAAGTCACCACTTTTAATAAGTTTTTATCCTGTGATTTGCGTCATAATAAATTATGCGCCTCCCTCAATAAAAGAGATAAGAGCGTTTTAAGACGGGTTGATGTAAACGGTCGATCTGCTGCCACTGTATATTTGCATAGAGGTTCCTATTTTAGTACCTTTATTAATTTTTCTCGTTAACTTAAAGTATAAGCTTTTATCAAATATTTCCATATATTAGCTAACTCCAGTCCATGTAGATCCAAATATAAATAAATATTTCACGCTTCTACACTTTTATTAAATATCGCCCTATTCTTTTTTCAGACGATATCTCTGGTCGCTACATCGTTCCTCATGCTTTCAAACGTGTTGGAAAAAGAGTCGAACAATAAAATGATATCCTGCGTGACCACTCTCACCTCAGGACAACAACCCCTACACACCTACCCCTTGTTGATCCCACCACCTCCTCTAGCTCCATCCTTTACGGCCTGAGCTTGTCGTTTTAAAACTTTGTATAGAACATTTCAAAGTAGTATTAAATTATTTGTTTATTATTGTTTGTTTTTAAATCATGATTAAATTTTGTTGTTTATACTTGATAAATAATTGTTTTTATTACTGTCACGGTAAATTGAATATCACCCTTAGTCTCACTAACTAAAATCGAAGTCATCATTTTTGACTTTGGGGCGTTGTCTCCCCTATTAGGGGAAACAAAGCTGAATTAAGTAAGGCCGTGTTCAAACCAAACTGACTGTATATTATGTATCTAAATAAAAAGCATTAACTTTCACATACATTTCTGTCTAGGTACACTCCAGCAGAAAAGTGATTAGGATTTTTCTTAAAGCAAATATAAGTATGTAGGTTACATTGCATGTTCGTGTTTTAATGGACTCACGATTATTTAAGTAGGTAATTTCTTGTTAGATTATGTAGTAACTCTTACTTGGACTTCCGAACGCCGCGATGTTGGCCGCTGCCGACTCGCTCTGCCTGCCATCTTTGACGATCAACGATGAATCATACTATCCTTTTCTCTACTCATACGCAGGCATCGAGTGCGTGGCGAGTGCGACTGAGACGGAGAAAGGGACACTCGATGTGTTTTTTTGTTTCTATCCTGTCCTTACTAGATAGCTAATAAATGAATTTAATTAAAATAAGTATGACTACAATCGATGTAAGAATTGAAGTGAGTAAAATAATTATATAAAACTATGAATAAACTAAAAGTGCAATATAGCAGAAATAATGGAAAACTTCTAGAACATTCGATTTAGGTGAGCGGCGGTCACGTAGACACGAGGAAGCGGCACGAGGCTCAGCGTCAGCAATATTCCGATGTCGCCGTGGAGTTGGTGTTGCTACTAGCGGTTGCTATGTATGTACTAGGTACATAACTCCTCCCCTCTGAGAACAGCAACTATTTGCGGCAATTTGCTGAAAATGTTGCTGATAGGACTTCGGGGTTGACTTGGACTTCTCTGGGATTGAATTTTGACTTCTTTTCGCTAATAGTGGCATAAACTCTCTGCGGGGGTGTTGCATTGTGTATTGAGGGTTTCTTATTTCTTTGCTTGAGTATCTTATATGATAATAGAATAATCAATCCAATTGTTCCCATCGAAAATGTGGTGTAAAAAGGTATGGTGGTATGGTAAATTGATTGGCTGGAGACATCGTGTAGCTGCATCGGGATCTCCATAGCGACTTTTGAGTTGGCGGTGTGAAGGCCCTCAAGGCTTATTGAGTTTAGCTGAAGGACTGCATCTTTGGGAAATTTGGAGTTGTTCTTCCATTGAGGTAGTTCCAGGATCTTTACTACTTGTCCTTTAATATGATCGTTAATATTTATTGCAGCGAATTCTGGAGATTTAACTTGGCAGTTTTGTGGTATGGTTGCTAGGTAACTTCCCTTTACGGTCTTGTATTCTTCACTTCCACAGGATAATTGAATTTTGGTATAGTTGGGGAAACTCATGGTGTAGTGCTGCTCATCTAATTGTTCTAACGCGCCGTTTGATAGTGATACAGGAGTGAACTGGCAGGTGGAGTCAAGTATCTGGTTCATAATTAGGTGTTGAATGCATGTGGATTGATTTCTTGCCCTGTAGTGTGTCTTGACCTTGCATAGATACTCAGAATGGAACTTCGGACATTCAGTCTCCATGTACTTAGAAATTTGATCATGAATTGCTATATAAGGTAGGATTGGGATTAGGACTTCATTATGTTTATTGGGTACAATGGCTAGTTTGTAAAGGTTAAAAGTTTCAGGATAGGCTATTGGGATTTTGAAAGCTATGACTATATTGTTGCCTGTATAAAATGATCCTACTTGTATAACGTCAAAATATTCCCTAATGTCTAAATTTAAAATGTATTCTCTACTATATAATTGTTTTAACCTATTTAGCATTTCTACTAGCATGCCTAAACTAATCATTGAATGGTGTGTTCCTGAAAAACGAATAAAAGCTAAATTATTTTCTAATCTATTTAATTCCTGGAATAAACTGTCGACGTTATCACTAATTATCAAAAGGTATTGAGCTAAATGACCGTATTTTATTAATTCATTTTTATAATTTATAGAATCGTTCATAATTTGAGTTATGACATCGGATAACTTGTTCTGGTTATAAGTTATATTACTAAGAATAAGAGAATAGCGCGACATCCATTCCTTGGTTAAGCTTATGTGATTCCTAAATTCTATATCTAATTTATCTTCATTATTTCCTAGAGTGCTTATGGCTTCATTATATCTAATAGCATCAGTGTAATCTAAATTACCAGAAATGCTCTTAATTATTGAGCCAAGACCATCTATGAGGCCTCTTTTTATCCGTGTTGGCTCAAAAGATTTTACCTGTAGGGAAATGCTTTCCAATTTGTTAAGTAAATATGTTGTATGAGGTTCGTACAGTGAATCTGTCCTATTATTAAGATCCGGCTGTAATTCTAATATTTGATGCTTAACTAATTTAATCCTATTTTTAATGCTAGTTAAATCGATAGTCTGGAGAAAGGAATGATAGTGGGATATAACTCGTGTTGGTCCCAGTTTAAAAGGGATAAGTCCGGGTGCATTATCGAGGCTGTCAAGTGTTATCTCTCGTCCCTGGGTCAGGTGGGCAAGTATGATCAGCAGTGATAGTGGTGTCCTGTAACAATGTGGGTAACTTAGGATTTCTCTTAAGACGTGATTTAGCAACTGGATTACGTTTCTTTTTGGTGTATATGTGGATTGGAAGGTCAGCTAAAACTATATCCTGGGTAAATCTTGGGGCTAATTTCTGTCTTTGAGCTAAAGGGTTCTTTATAAAGACCTGTTGGTCTGGAACATAATCTTTTTCAGATTCTAAGTCTTTATTCCTATGTTTGATAATTTTAGTACGATCCTCTAAAAATGATTCGCTTAAGATTTCATAAACTTTATTTATTCGAGTTTTGTGTTCTATTATATATTGTTGGAGTAAGTGTTGCGTCATATCAATTTCTATGGGGTCCCGTGGATCCAGATGACCATTTATTAAATCTATTGGCCTACACATAGAATAAAGAGTACCCAGAATCCGCTCACGGCCGCATCGATAGTCCTATTTCATTGGTCTCTCTTGCATACCAACGCAACGCACCCGCACTCAGTCGGTTAGAAGCTTTGAAAGTGACAAGCCAAAACAGCTCCACAAAAAAATTCATTATGACGTCTTGCATACTTCCAACCTGCCGAAATAGATGGAACACCAAAGCAAAAGGACTGGGGATCACATTTCACCGGTTAGTATTGTTTATTTTCACTTACTTTCGATGATTGAATGCAATTTAATTTTGTTAACATTACGAATTTCTTTACGCCGCCATGTCAGTGTTGCAAGCGTAGAACTTTGTATTTTCTACCATTTTCAACATACGAATATTATGTTTAGGTAGAAATTCTAAATGGTGAAAAATAAGTACTTTTGGGTATTTTAGATTTCCTGCAGACGAAAGCAGGCGAGCTCCGTGGGTAAGAATAATACAAAAATCTAAAATTGATGAGTATTGGAAACCCACCTCAAGCTCACGCATTTGCTCCGAGCATTTTGAAGAAAAATATTTCGATTTAACTAAATCTGGAATCAGAAGACTTGTAAAAGATGCCATACCCACGAAGGTATATTTGTACTATATTTGAAATATATACCTATCTGTATATACGTAATATTATACATATAAATATATATCTTACTATAATATTAGCAGTGATATATGTGTACCCTAGAAGACGCGGGTGAAGAGCTAGTTAATTGTATTTAAATTTTATGTATGTGTCGAAATATTAATATTTTTTATAATATTTTGTATCTAAAAGTTTTTACTGTTTTTATATACGCTTTATTTTAAATTCAAGGAGGAAGTCAAAAACTTCGACTATGCAATAACTTATTTATTATAAATCGTATTGCGATAATTTGAGACTTTGTTGCGGTTTAAATATTGGTAACTAGTGCGCTAAGTTTTACTCTTTTTTTAGGGAATAGCAATGTTTGTGACAGAGGATGATGTTCGAGCAGAGGCCGATAGTCAATGGAATTCTTTAACAGTAGGTTTTTTTTAAGTTTTAAATCAGGGGTTTTATAATTTTTTGTTCTTGTAATCAGTGAGCAAAATTATGACAAAACCTGAACTTTATTGTAAAAGACATGTGTGTTGGTTAGACGTTGTTGAAAACTGAGTTCAAATAAAACTGAAGAATTATTTTACGGTACGTAAATTAAGTTGTAGCTTAGCTCGAAAAATTGCATTGATTATTTTCTCGAGAGATTGCTACATTACTTCCTTAGCTTAATTAATTTGCTAAACTAAAACAGCATTAGTGGTGGTGCATCATATTTTGCTATATTTGTGTGAAATTATCAACATTTACTTACACTATCTGCGCTTTTCCGTAAAGGCTAAGCGTGAACTGCTGACTGCTTCCTCTATTTATCTCATATTAAATTGATTCTTGATTTCCTGCAAGCTTTTGTTGCTTGTGCGATCAGTGGTGTAGCCTTTCTTGACCCTGGTTTATAGGAGTTATGGTGATGGGAAAAGGGTGGGACTTTAATATGTCGAATAAATAACTAAATATCAAATCAACCTACTTACTTATTTGAATCATTTAAATTGCAGAGCTTTAATATAGTAAGCTTTTCATTGTGTAGATATGACAACGACATAATGATGATGCCTGCTTGCTAGTTGCTATTTGCTACACATAACTAATAAGCAATAAATAAAGGAAAGACTTAAATAAAGGAAATAAAGAAAAGGTGTCGAAGTTTTTCTTTCCTTTATTTATTAATACTTTACTTAGTTTTGAAGCCTTTGCCACACAATAAATGAACATTTACTTTACAGAACTGTCCTGGACCGTCGATATCAGCGCCAACTGTTACGCTTAATTCAGAAATAGGAACAGCTAATATTGATGATTTAGAATATACATTTGACACTCCTAAAAAAGCTATGTTAAGAAAAAAATTGAAAAAAAAAGAGTATTTCTGTAATAAACATAAGTTAATTATAAAAAATTTGAGGCGTAAAAATCAACGCCTAATAAAGAAAAATGAATGTTTGAAAAATATTACTAAAAATTTAAAAAATAACCGATACATAAATAGCGATGTTTATCAACTATTGTCAACATATATTGTGGCTGCAGACTTATTTAACAATATTTACATAAGAGCAAAAAGTAAAAAAAAATACCAAAATACACGTTAAAAATAAAAAAATTCTGTTTAACATTAAATTTTCTCTCACCGAAAGCTTACAAATACGTCAGAGCAACATTCGATACATGTTTGCCTCATCCAAAAACGTTGGCAAAATGGTACTCTCGTATTGATGGCGAGCCAGGATTTTCACAGGAAAGTTTTATCGCATTAAAAAATAAAGCGTTAGAGGCTAAATCACGTGGGAAAAAACTTATTTGTGCTCTGATGGCAGACGAAATGTCTATTAGACAACAAAGTCTCTGGGATGGGAAAAAAAATGTAGGTTTCATAGATATGGGTTCCGGTCCATCAGAGGAAGCCAAAACTTTAGCGTCCGAAGCCTATGTTTTTCTTATAAACGGGATAAATGAAAAATTTAAACTACCAGTAGGTTATTTTTTGGTAAAAGGTTTGGACGCAGATCAAAAAGTCAATTTGATTAATTTATGTTTACGTAAATGCCACGAAGCTGGAGTTACAGTTGTGTCTCTCACTTTTGATGGTCATCCAACGAACACAGCTGTTATGAATATTTTAGGTTGTAAAATTAATTATAAATCAAAACTAATAACCACATTTAAGCATCCAGTTGACAGTTCAGAAATAGCAATTTTTTTGGACCCGGTACATATGTTCAAATTAATTAGGAACCATTTTGAGGCTAAAAAAGTTATTATTGATGAAGAAGAGAAAGAAATAAAATGGGAATATTTGTGCCACTTAGTGAAAATTCAGGAAAAAGAAGGCCTTCATTTAGCAAATAAACTCACGCGTAGGCACATTCAATTTAGAAATAATATTATGAAAGTTAAGTTGGCAGCCCAAGTTTTCAGCAAAAGCGTATCTCAAGCAATAAATTTTTGTAGGGTTGATGTAAACTTGCCTAATTTCACCGATTCTGGTCCCACCGAAGCTTTTATCTCGAATTTAAACAACCTCTTTGACGTTTTTAACTCTCGGAATTTTAATGATTTTGATTATAAACAGCCTCTTAATAAAAAAAACAAAGATAAGATATTCAGTTTTTTGGAAAAAATGCGTACATATATAATAAACTTAAAAATTAAAAATATTAATAAGCGGACTGTTGTTAAAGATGGTAGAAAAGTAAAAGTGGTGTTAAAAAGTTATAAACCAGTCTTAGATTGCATTTGTAAAGTTGGGTTTTTAGGTACGTTAATAAATATCAACAGTTTAAAAGCGTTATACATGAATTTGATAGAGTCAAATGAAGACCTTAAATTCTTACCACTTTACAAGTGCAGTCAAGACCACTTAGAGTTGGTCTTTGGGTTAATCCGTATGCATGGTGGATTGAACGACAACCCAAATGCAAAACAATTTAAGGGTATATACCGCAAAGTATTGTGCAATTTAGAGATAAAAGCTTCGGATCAAGGCAATTGCATTGCTCTTGAAGATATTGGAGTTCTTAACTGTAATTCAACTACGAATGCCATAAACCTGACAACATCCGCGCAAAGAAAAAAAAATGACGATGATGTATTTCACCAGTATTTACAGGAAGAACCGTCAACCACTTTAGAAAAAGATGACATGATGAATTTATGGAAATTAAATGAGTGTTTATCATCGAATTCACCATCATTAGAATATTTAACAAAATATATTGTAGGATATATCTCAGGTAGCGTAGCTCGATCCATAATTAAATCAATAAAATGTGTCTTTTGCACAGAATCGCTGCTATCGCAAGATCTTTTATGGTTCCATAAATTAATTGGATTAAAAGATCGCGGTGGCCTCTGTTATCCTTCTGAAGATATTTATAATGTATGTTTGAAATGCGAAGAGTTTGTCAGAAAGATATCGAAGGACCAATTGATTATAACTTCAAATAAACAGCGCCTTTTTATTGTCGTTACAATATTTAAACAGTTTCTTGGTAATAATATTTTTCCATTTAATTCCGAAGAACATATAAATGGGCTAAGCCACCGCAACAATTTGATAAGAACCATAATAGAAAAATACATAAATTTAAGATTCCACTATATTTCAAAATGTAAAACTTTTGCAGTAAGTGTCGAATCCAAAAGACAGCATTATAAAAAAATAACCCAGCAAAAAGGCAATTAACAGACTGACTACACATTTTTTTTACTTTACCATTCAAACTTTTTTTATTTTTTTTTTACTTTACCATTTCAACCTTTTTTATTTTTTATATCCACTTCACATTTTTAGTAAAGTTGTCTTTATAATATGTAACTTACACAAAAATATACTTTAGTAAAAATTTAAAACATGCTTTTGTAGCATATTTAACTAAAATAAATCGGCGTCCTGGAAGATTTGCTTTGTGTGAACACATCTTCGATAAGCCAAACCACCGCATTCGTTTGACAAACCTACAATTCTAGCAAAAGAGAATCGATTTTTACCTACAATGATACGCAAATCTTTTGAAATAGAGAAACATCCAAACTTCAATAAAGATGATAGTTGGCCATTACCACCTGCTTGGACCCCGATCATAAGCACCACCAAGCAAGGGAAGAACACTAGCAAGACTCTACTAACTAAAAACTAACGCTAATTTTATGAAATCAAAGTTCGAACTTTAGATTTTTCAGAATATCTAATTGTACCAATAAAAAATATATGATTGAAGCTGTTGTTTATATTTTTAATGTATGTGTTTTTTATTATCCATCTTATTATTTAGAAGCATTAAATAATTCACGATTATGTTCAAATATAAAAAAGAAAATTTTGATATTTCAGAAAATTTAATTTTACTAATAAGTTATAAAACTATTAAAGCTGTTGTTTTATTTTTAATATATGTTTTTTATTATCTTATCATTTAAAGGCATTAAATATTTCATGTTTTTTCTCAAATATAGAAAAAGAACATATTAAATAATTATTCAGAGTTTGGTAGAAATTAATAGGAGTTTGGTAGAAAATATACATTTGCAGACTGGCGATGGGTCTAAGCTTGCAACATTGCGGGGCGTGAAGTGCAGTGAGAGCGGGGGGATTATTGGACCATTTTGCCGAACCGATTTTGTACTGACGACGGTGTCTGGAGGATACTAAGTTTGTGGGCCTACATTTTGTGAAGCTATGAATAGAGTTATTATATGCTAAAATGGCATAGGGCATAAGATTAATGGCTGACTCATCTCGTCGTTCTAATTTTAATATTCTTAAATCTATACTTATAATAAATCTGTAGAGAGGTCAATTCTGTACATGAAATATATTTTCAAAATAAGTATCAGGTGGTGATTAGGGATCGATACTGATGCCAAAAATGCAATCAGTAAAATTTTTGTCTGTCTGTCTGTCTGTCTGTCTGTCTGTCTGTCTGTCTGTCTGTCGGTTTGTATGTTCCTTATGGAAACGAAAACTACTCGACGGATTTTAACCAAACTTGGTACAATTATTCTCCATACTCCTGGGCAGGTTTTTGTATACTTTCCAGCAGAGTAGTAAAGGGGAATTTTGGGAAATTTTGGGAAAACGGGAGAAGTAACTACATTTTTTAAGCTTCCGTCGCGTGTGCAGCCTTAATGGTTAAACTTACATAGAAATCATGTATGACGGAAATATTTTTCATTAAACTATTTAAAAAAAAATCCTCAACAGTTTATGTCTATCTTTTACGGTTGACTCACAATAACACGTGTAATTCCTGATAGCTTAGCAGTTCGGAACATTCTGATTATATTTGTTTACTCTTACGTTTGCAAACCTTTCACTCATCCCTAATTTAAAAAAGTTAACATTATTACCTATTCAATAGAAAAAGAATCATAGAAATCGGTAGAGAAACACCGAAATTATACATAAAATAAGCCATCGCGCCCGTGACCAAAACCGAATCGTTACTAATTTACATATAAAATACTAGATGGCGCCAGTAGTTGCATCCTACAACACGTAATGATTTATTTTTCAGATTGTTATACATACTTCATAGCGTTTTATTCCAAAATTTGCTATTAAACGGAAATACTGAACCGTTCATTAAAGCGCATTAAAAATCACCGAACAACACTGTTTAGGGAGTGCTATAAATTTAATAAATTGAAAACATTGCGCTGAATTTCATAATGCTTGAGCAGTGACTAAAGAAAGAAACCTCAGATATTTAAAAAACAACGCTACCCGTGCGAAGCTGGGACGATCCACTAGTGTTCTAATAATGTAGAGTGAAGCCTCTCTACCATGCCGTTATCGTTAGGACTATGCGCTAAAACCTTATGATGTTGCATTTTATAAAGTCTAGTAAATTCTGAAAACAGCTGATTGGTGAACTCTGGGCCTTGATCCGTCACAACTGTCAATGGCAGACCGTGATGGGTGCTAAACTGTAAAAGTGCTTGTACGACACTAACTGCTGTACCATCGCGTAATAAATAAGCTTGTGCATACTTAGAGAATGAATCAATAAATGTAAGATATTTTTCTTTCTGAACAGTGAATAGATCGAGATGAATAACTTCAAAAGGTTTTCTTGGAGGTGGAACTACGCTTAGCTTCTGTCTTATGGGATTGCGATCGTATTTAGCTTGACCACATATGCTACATTCATTTATGTACTTAGTTATGTGGTCTTTCATTTTCGGCCAATAATATTTCTGAGAGAGAGCTAAATGACATTCATTAATGCCTCTATGATTGGTTTTCCCTTCGTGATATTTTCTAATCATTTCTTGTTGCCTGAGATAGTCTTTGACGTTTTCTAATTCAACAGTAGTTAAAGTTATATTCATAGAAGAACTTTTGAAATTGCTTTGTATGATGGGGACAATCTGGTACATTGCAGTACGGGGGTGAATAAAAATTCCGGTTTTGATTTTCGGCTTAACATACTCCTTAATAGAATTAATAACATCTTGTTCTAGATTGGATTCTGATAATTGAATGGAAACTTTTGTATGAGTTTCAAATGGTTTTGAAATTACTGGGCGTTTTTTCATATCACTAACAATGGTGAAATGTAATTGACGATTAAATTTATTCAAGGGGTATTCAGAAATAGGAATTTCAAGAATGGGGTTTTCGGCATCTGTATGAGCTGTCATTGTGGAAGAATCATGATCAGAGTTTTGATTTTCGGATGGATTAACTATTAAAGAATTAGTCTCTTCATTGTGAATTTGGATGCGGGATAAAGCGTCGGCATTAGTATTACTTTTTCCTTGCTTGTACACAACGTTAAAATTATATTCACTTAGTTTAAGACGCCACCTAGTAAGACGAGAGTTAGGTTCCTTCAAACTCATAACCCACTGGAGGGGTTTATGATCTGTGACTACTGTAAATTTACGACCATAAAGATAGGGTCTAAAATATTTCGTTGCCCAAACTATAGCTAAAAGCTCCTTCTCTATTGTGCTGTAATTTGTTTCGCTAGTATTTAAGGTGCTGTGTAGTGTCGGCTTAGAATAGCACTACCCCATTTCTTCCGGTGGGTGTACGTAAGAGGCGACTAACGGTATTGGGGCTTTTAAGGGATTTTTGGGCGATGCGGTTGGAGACCCATCACCAACAACCTTTATTTTACCATCTTTTCCCCGATCAACTTCCAAAAGTGGCTGAGGAATTTCTAATTCCTTAGCTCTGGCTACCCCTTCTAGGGATTTATAGCCGTGAGTATATGTATGTATGTATGTTAAGGTTCTAGACGCATAAGCTATAGGTTTATCGGAGCCGATGATTCCCTGAGAAAGAACTCCTGAAATGGCTACATTCGAAGCATCTGTAGTTAAAATAAAGTCTTTTGTAAAATCTGGGTATTGTAAAATAGGGTCATTAGTGAGAAGGGTTTTACATTTTTCGAAACATTCTTTATATTCAAAATTATCAATGTTTATTCTAGCGCCTTTTTTTAAACATTTAGTCATCGGTTTCGTTAATTTAGCGAAATTGGGGATGAATTTCCGATAATAGCCTAAAAGACCTAAAAATCGCTTAATTTCAGTGGGGGTTTTCGGCATAGGGAACTTACGAATGGCAAATATCTTATCGGGATTAGGTTTAATTCCTTCGGTTGTTATTATATGACCTAAATATGAAGTTTCCAACTTTAAAAACTCTGACTTGTCCATTTGTATTTTGAAGTTAGATTGACGAAGTCTTTCGAAAACTTTACCTAAATTTACCATGTGTTCTTGAAGGGATGTACTAAATACTATTATATCATCTAAATAAACTAAACAAATGACGTTCTGTAAACCTCTGAGAACATTGTCCATAACTCGCTGAAAAGTTGATGGAGAATTTTTGAGACCCATTGGCATACGTAAAAATTCAAAGTGGCCATGTTCAACGTTAAATGCGGTTTTGGGGATGTCAGCAGGGTCCATTTCCACCTGGTAGAACCCACTCGCTAAATCCAAGGTTGCAAAATACTGGCAATTTCCTAACTTGTCTAATACGTCGTTAATATTGGGTATGGGATATTTATCGTCTATTGTTTTTTCGTTCAATTTTCTAAAATCGACTACTAAACGCCATTTAGTTTTACCAGAAGCGTCGGCCTTCTTTGGAACTACCCAAATAGGAGAGCTCCAGGCTGATTCAGAAGGACGAATAATATTCTGCTCTAACATTTTTGTAATTTGATTTCGAACTTCTTGTCTATGAATATAAGGATATCGATACGTTTTAGAATAAACTGGACTTTCGTCTGTAGTGCGAATTTTATGTTTTATCTGATTAGTAAAAGTCAATGGTTCTCCATCTAGGTAAAATACGTCGCTATACTGAGCACAAAGAGATTTAAGATTAGCTTTTTCTTCGGGATTTAAATGGTCTGTACGTAACCGGGATAAAACTTCCTCTTGACGAGTACTTCTTTTAATTAGGGAATGCTCAATGTTAAAAATTTCACCGGTGATAGGGGAATTTGTAGAAAAAATAATGTCATTAGGGGTAGGATTATAGATTTCTAACATACTACGATTATTAACTGCTAGTGTTAAACAATCAGGAATAATGCAGGAAGAAATAATTTGCTCTGAAATAAACACCTCGCCATCATGTACATTTACAGGTATCTCGATAATTTTGGAGCTATTTGCAGTAATAATGTATTCGCAAAGGTTATTATTCTTAGAATCATACATACATATTTTATAGGTTGCATTTTTAGTATTTAATATATTGGATTTAAGATCTATATTGGTTTCCCATTTATTCAGTAAATCTAATCTATTAATCCGTCAAAGTAATCATGAAACTTATATATAAATAATGTCATATCATCGTTGTCCCTAAATTCAGTAAAGATTGGCAGAGTGATAGAATAATTGCATTTAGTGGTTGCGTGAACGTTTGTTACTTCAAAGGGACTATAGTTAAGGGGAAAATTACTAAAGTATTTTTCTACTGCATCTGGGCTAATAAAAGACTGATTTGCGCCGGTATCGATAAGTAATTTCAAAGGTGGATTGCGAATATTAATGAAAGGTAACTGTCTCTGTGTATGGAGATTCAGTTCTATTTGGGTGTGCCTGAATTCGTGTCCTTGTGAAAATCCGTTTCCTCACAAGTTTTTTCAATTTGGGACTCCTGTTCTGTATATGATATAGGAGTGTTTTCATAGTAGGACTGTGAAAACTCGTTTTCGTTGAAATAGGGTTGCTCATAAAATTGCTCCTCGTAACTATCGTAATCATAATTTTCGTTTAATTCATGAAACATGTGGTGGTTCATCTCGCGGGATTTAAAGTAATTATTTGGAGGGGGGTTGCCAAACCTATTCCAGTCATGACCACGAAGCGGGGCTGGTTTTGTAACATAGTGGCTTACACCACTCATTGGCTGCGGCTGATGTGACATCGTGGGTCGGAATTGCGTTTGAGGTTGGGATCTTAATTTAAAAACATTACTTTGTGGGTTATAGTTGGGGGGTGGTGCCCTAAACATCTGTTGAGTACGAGTGGGACCTTGGTTATACTGGGGTTTGAATTGCTGCTGTGAGGTAAACTGTGGAGGCCTGAACATTGGATTAGCAAATGCTATGTTTGGTCGTGAAGGTCCTGCCATACTAGGCATGAGAGGTTTGAAAGGGGTTGAAAAATTATTTCTGGGGGTGCTGTTAAAAAGCATAGACTTTCTGTCAGAAGTATCATTTCGTTGTTGAAGGTATAGGGTATTTACTTCGTCCTGAACGTATTCGAGGGCTTTCTCTATTGTATCGGGACGCATGCATCGGATACGTGCTCCTAATGGGTCCTTAAGACCGCGCAAATATGCTTGAAGGGTTAGTTTTTTATACAGCTGTCTTTTTGATTCTATAGTGGTCTCAACGGATTCATGCAGGGATACGTATGTTATTATAGTTGAAAAAAGGCTTTGGCATTTCTCATAATATTCTTGGGGTGTATTAAACCCCTGAGTTAACATGGCGAGATCATTATATAAAGATGTTTCATCTCTTTGGTCTGAAAAGTTATTGATTAAAGCAGTTCGGATATCCTGCCAATTTTCAGGAATTCCATTAGAATTTATAAACCTAGCTGCTGGACCAACAATTTTATTTAAAATGCCATTAATAAGGGCTAAATTCGTTAATTGGTTAGTGGGGTCTGGGGTGATAAAGGATTCTACAAGTTGATCACTAAGCTTAACAAAACGAACGAGGACATTTGGATTGCCATCGAATTCTGGCAGAAGCCGCAATGTTTTAAAAATGTTATCCATATCGGTCATCTCGAAATTATGCTCTAACGACTCTAAATTTGACTCACTGATAATACTAGAATTGAAATGCTGTATATCCCTATTGTTATCTACGATGTCTTGTCTCGAGATTCTAATATTTGACATAAATGATTCTACCTACCCTATATTCGAATAAAGCGTGAAGATATAACAAATTGAAACAGTTTTAGATTAATATTCCTGCTATTTAAATAAAATAATATAGCATTATTAGCTAGTGACCAAATAAAGAATAACAGTGTAACTGCCTACCCTAAATAATTAATTAAGCTAGATATTTCTAAATTTTCAATTACTACCTTTCCTGCCTATGCTATTAGCAGAATGCAATCTAAAATCCCTAAAAACAAAATATACCGATACTAATGTTACTGCCTACCCTAAATTGACAATAAGCTCTATATTTTTTAAAAAAACTAATAACTATTTTTCCTGCCTATACTTTGAGCAGATTGCAAAAATAAAAAAATATAATATACCAATACTATGTTACTGCCTACCCTAAATCGTAAATTACGCTTTATATTTTATATATGAAATAACTATTACTCCTGCCTATATTGTTCGCAGAATGCAACAAAAATGATATGTTATATATATATATCGATACTAATGCCACTGTCTACCCTTATTCGTTAATTACGCTTGTTGCTTGTAATAAGAAATGAAAGTATATTCAGAACACACTTAAAGAGAAAAAAAAATAAATGGAAAAAATTTTATAAAACATGAATTATAGAAAGAACACTATGCTACTGCCTACCTTTTTATTTTCTCACAAGACACCTCTGCCAACGGCTTTGTCCTATAAAGCTATTAAAACACATAAAATTACTCAGCTAAAATTATAATAATCTCCTTTCTGAAATACAGGCGCGATGCTAGACACCCTAAAAAGGAAGGAAAAGAGAGGAAACAGAAGGGAAGCAATTCAGATATAAATTCTAAAGCACTTACATTGGTTTTCTTGAGCGTATCTATGTCTGGATACTCCTCGTCGTGCTCCACGTAGATTCGGATAGCTGCCTGGTCCTTGAACTATTCACTGACTCTACTGTACAACTATCCTACCGACTGCGCCAATTATGTTGGATGCAACCAGAGGATTAAAAAAAAACCAATTTAAAATAAATGAATTTAATTAAAATAAGTATGACTACAATCGATGTAAGAATTGAAGTGAGTAAAATAATTATATAAAACTATGAATAAACTAAAAGTGCAATATAGCAGAAATAATGGAAAACTTCTAGAACATTCGATTTAGGTGAGCGGCGGTCACGTAGACACGAGGAAGCGGCACGAGGCTCAGCGTCAGCAATATTCCGATGTCGCCGTGGAGTTGGTGTTGCTACTAGCGGTTGCTATGTATGTACTAGGTACATAACTAGCTCACGTTGTTTGTTTTGTTGTCGGTTAGTCGAATCAAGGTTACGGTCACGTCGTTACATGTTTTGCTGTTCTTGATGTAATTGCAAATGACCGAAGTGAGAGTAATATAAAATTACCTAATTAAAGTGTTTACGCTATATATTATTGCTATTGGTTATGAGATCAATAGCTGTTTTAATTACGATATTATTTACATGATGAAATTACTTGAACCAACCATTTCTTTTCTTCTTATTTGAATAATTAATTGTAATTTTTTTTCTACTAAGAGAAATTACTTAGGCTTTCCGTTTTTTTATGTGTTTACCGATATCGGAACCAAAATAAGATATTGTATAGAACAAGGTCATTAGTAAAACCTAATAGATTCTCCCTCACCTGAAATATTAATTAATTACCCTGTGATACAGTAAGTTATGTTTTCTCGTAGAAAAGTAGTTGTTATCAATGTCTAAAGTAGGAAATTTAATTTGAATCAAGTACTGTCCGGAAAAACTCGGTGCATTCCAGTAACATGGATAACGATGGCTGAGCTTCACGAGAAGTGCGTACTCCATCGCGACGGTCTCCGCGCAGCCGAGACCGATCGCGTGCCAGTACTCGTGACAGAGGCCGCCGGTCGCAGCTGGACGGCGACCACACACGGCGTTCGCGACGCCGAACACAGCTACGGTCGCGCAGCCACGAGCGCGACAGATCCAGAGCTTCACAACGTCGTTCGCGCAGTCCGGTGCGCGGTAGCAGTCGGAGCCGCTGTCGGAGCTCTCGCAGCCCGCTACCCAGCGGCTCCCAGCGGACAAAACGACGCTCGCGCAGCCTCGAGCGCGAAAGCACCTGGCGGTCGCAGCGGCGGCGCTCACACAGCCGCAAGCGTGGCAGCGGGCGTCACTCCCCCGCAAGTGCGGTCACAATCGAAGTCTGTCAGGTCACTCCACGGCGGGCTACAGATGTGAGTGTGTGTGAGTGTGTGGGATGTGTGGGATGTGTGGGATGTGTGTGATGTGTGTGATGTGTGTGATGTGAGTTCCATAATAGTAATAGCTTACAACAAAATAATAGTGATAGTATTCTGACTCAGTTAGTAAATGCGTTGCAAACATTACGTGGCGGTACGATCAGCAATAAGTTATCTGAGCATAACACACTACCCGAATTCGATCCATCTCGCAAAGAACAGACAATTAACACTAGTATTATATATATCTAGTTTTATATATCTAGTTTATATCTAGCATTATATATCTAGTTGCCCAAACCAATATTGAGGTATGACACTTGTCTACGCTATGGGCATACTAAATACAAATGCCGTAATACCATTTAATACCATCTAATAATCGTAGTTACTCTACCGTCGTAGCTTCGGATAAATTGAAAACCTGGGTACCCTTTCAAAGATAAGATTCCTTGTTTTCTGTTGAAGAAGATCACTGGCCGTGGTGATGTTCAGATTACAGATATAATATGTATATTACGTTGACAATCAATTGTGTTCTGAGATGGATTAATAGCGTTATAATTACAAACTTAGTTTCCTCCAGACACCGTAGTCAGTACAAAATCGGTTCGGCAAAATGGTCCAATAATCTCCCCGCTCTCACTGCACTTCACGCCCCTCAATGTTGCAAGCTTAAACCCATCGCCAGTCTGCAAATTTATATTTTGTACCAAACTCCTAATAATTTTTTAATATGTTATTTTTCTATATTTGAAAAAAAAACATGAAATATTTAATACTTTTAAAAGATAAGATAAAAAAAAAAACTTAAATTAAAAATAAAACAATAGCTTTAATAGTTTTTTAACTTATTAGTAAAATTATATTTTCTGAAATATCAAAATGTTCTTTTTCTATATTTGAACATACACATACATTAAAAATATAAACAACAGCTTCAATCGTATATTTTTATTAGTACAATTAGATATTCTGAAAAATCTAAAGTTCAAACTTTGATTTCATAAAATTAGCGTTAGTTTTTAGTTAGTAGAGTCTTGCTAGTGTTCTTCCCTTGCTTGGCGGTGCTTATGATCGGGGTCCAAGCAGGTGGTAAAGGCCAACTATCATTTTTATTGAAGTTCGGATGGTTCTTTATTTCAGAAGATTCGCGTATCATTGTAGGTAGAAAGTGTTATGGTACTGGCACGAATCAAAAATTCAAATATATATCTATGGTCGTCGCCAAGGTACCTAATCAATCGAAAAGTGAGTTGACAATATTGTGCAGAAAAAGACTGTGAAATACATTAGTAATATTTAAAATAATCGTTAATATCCTTATTAAGTGCTAATCCATCTATCTATCACCTAATCCATAAAATTTATAAAATTCTCGAAGAAATGAATTGTTGAAGAAGGCATCTAGTAAGTCACACTGCTACCTTTAATAAAAATCGATTCTCTTTTCCTAGAATTGTAGGTTTGTCAAACGTATGTGGTGGTTTGGCTTATCGAAGATGTGTTCACACAAAGCAAATCTTCCAGGACGCCTATTTATTTTAGTTAAATATGCTACAAAAGCATGTTTTTAAATTTTTATCAAGTATATTTTTGTGTATGTTACATATTATAAAGACAACTTTACTAAAAACGTTAAGTTGATATAAAAAAAAAAAAAAACAAAAACAAAAAAATAAAAAAAAAATATGGTAAAGTAAAAAATAATAATAATAATAAAAAAATGTGAAGACAGTCTGTTGATTGCCTTTTGCTGGGTTATTTTTTATAATGTTGTCTTTTGGATTCGACACTTACTGCAAAAGTTTTACATTTTGAAATATATTGGAATCTTTAATTTATGTATTTTCTATTATGGTTCTTATCAAATTAATGCGGTGGCTTAGCCCATTTATATGTTCTTCGGAATTAAATGGAAAAATACTATTACCTAGAAACTGTTTAAATATTGTAACGACAATAAAAGGGCGCTGTTTATTTGAAGTTATATATAATCAATTGGTCCTTCAATATCTTTCTGACAAACTCTTCGCATTTCAAACATACATTATAAATATCTTCAGAAGGATAACAGAGGCCACCGCGATCTTTTAATCCAATTAATTTATGGAACCATAAAAGATCTTGCGATAGCAGCGATTCTGTGCAAAAGACACATTTTATAGATTTAATTATGGATCGAGCTACGCTACTTGAGATATATCCTACAATATATTTTGTTAAATATTCTAATGATGGTGAATTCGAGGATAAACACATTTAATTTTCATAAATTCATCATGTCATCTTTTTCTAACGTGGTTGACGGTTTTTCCTGTAAATACTGGTGAAATACATCATCATCATTTTTTTCTTTGCGCGGAAGTTTCATCCAAATTTCTTTAGTAGATTTTGTCTGAAAGCGTAAAAATCACATCCACACTTTTACAATTATAATATTATAGTAAGATATATATTTATATGTATAATATTACGTATATTCAGATAGTTATTTATTTCAAATATAGTACAAATATGCCTTCGTGGGTAGGGCATCTTTCACAAGTCTTCTAATTCCAGATTTAGTTAAATCAAAATATTTTTCTTCAAAATGCTCGGAGCAAATGCGTGAGCTTGAGGTGGGTTTCCAATACTCATCAATTTTAGCTTTTTGTATAATTATGGTTGTAATATTGCTGTCGCTAACGTTACCTATTGTAGATACGTGAAGTAAAAGAATAATCGATATTTCGAGAATGTTTTATCGTTTCATTATCATTTTGATCGAGCGAAGCACTTTAGAACATACCTAGAATGTATCAATCACTTTTGATTGTTATGAATATATGTTTCACTGATTGAAATTTAGATATACCTTAATAAGATTTTGTTCATAATTTTGTTGGTAGGTGTAATCTGAATTAAGATAATTCGGATGCAAGCTACTTGAGGCTTGGCCCGTTGAGTGTTACTTGTTGTATATTGAATGAGAGTAGAATAGATGAGACCTGCACCTGATCGGTTCCATGATAGATGAGGCTTGGCCCGTTAAGTGTTACTTGTTGTATATTGAATGAGAGTAGAATAGATGAGACCTGCACCCGATCGGTTCCAAGATAGATGAGGCTTGGCCCGTTGAGTGTTACTTGTTGTATATTGAATGAGAGTAGAATAGATGAGACCTGCACCTGATCGGTTCCATGATAGATGAGGCTTGGCCCGTTGAGTGTTACTTGTTGTATATTGAATGAGAGTAGAATAGATGAGACCTGCACCCGATCGGTTCCAAGATAGATGAGGCTTGGCCCGTTGAGTGTTACTTGTTGTATATTGAATGAGAGTAGAATAGATGAGACCTGCACCTGATCGGTTCCAAGATAGATGAGGCTTGGCCCGTTGAGTGTTACTTGTTGTATATTGAATGAGAGTAGAATAGATGAGACCTGCACCTGATCGGTTCCATGATAGATGAGGCTTGGCCCGTTGAGTGTTACTTGTTGTATATTGAATGAGAGTAGAATAGATGAGACTTGCACCTAATCGGTTCCAAGATAGATGAGGCTTGGCCCGTTGAGTGTTACTTGCTGTAAATAGAATGGGCGTACGGTAGATAACACCTACACCATTCCTCATCGGTTCCAAGATAGAATGAGGCTTGGCCCGTTGAGTATTCCTTATCTATACTAATATTATAAAGCTGAAGAGTTTGTTTGTTTGAACGCTAGGATCTCAGGAACTACCCAATCAAATTGAAACATTCTTTTTGTGTTGGATAGTCCATTTATTGAGGAAGGTTTTAGGCTATATATCATCACGCTGCGACCAACAGGAGCAAACTGTCAGCGAATAATGTTGCAAAAACGGGGATAATTATTCATACTAAGGCTTCCGTTGTGTGCGCTGCGTAAACGGTTTAAGTTACCCAAAAAAAATGTATTAAAGAATTATTTCTCTTTAAATGATCTAAAAAATGCCCGCGAGAGTATATGTCTAACTTTTAAGTTTCACTTACCATAACCATTTTTATGGTAGTTTAATTTGGTCGAATTTAATGCATAATTGCCATAATGTTTTATGAACATAATATTAATCTTTATCCAAATAAATATGTTGTTGATTGAGAGTACTTAGTTGAAAACAAAATTGTCCTTGACATCACTTAATTTAAATAAACATCTTAGAAGATAATACAATTTTTAAATTACTCCGTAACAAAATTGACACGCGTGCATGAAGCGCAAGACAAGACGCTGCGCTGGCCGGCGAGCGAGGTCACCTGCGCGAGAAGCTTATGTTTAAGCCTTATCCTATCAATATTATAAATGTGAAAGTTTAGATGTTTGTGTGTTTGTAGCTAAATGAAGACTAATTCACAGAACGTATTTAAAATAAAATTTACAGGAAGCCAGATAATGATCGCAATTAATACAATAGGACACTTTTTATCCCAGAAAAATTAAGAGATCAATAAATTCTCTTAAAAAATGGTTAAACAGACTAAGAATCAATGCTCAGCCGAAACTACTATACTTATAAACTTAAAATTTATAAAGTGAATAAATTGTGAGGACACTATGAAAAACACCTTTTTTCTCATCGCATGACAGAGAGCCTCAACAGGTCAGTTAAATATTTCAGTTTGACGACATGAAAGTGTACACTTTTGACAGTACGAAGTCTGTGGGGTCAGCTAGTGGTATATAGAATGAGCGTACGGCAGATAACACCTACACCATTCCTCATCGGTTCCAAGATAGAATGAGGCTTGGCCCGTTGAGTATTCCTTATGGTATATAGAATAGGCGTACGGTAGATAACACCTACACCATTCCTCATCGGTTCCAAGATAGAATGAGGCTTGGCCCGTTGAGTATTCCTTATGGTATATAGAATGGGCGTACGGTAGATAACACCTACACCATTCCTCATCGGTTCCAAGATAGAATGAGGCTTGGCCCGTTGAGTATTCCTTATGGTATATTGAATGGACGTACGGTAGATAACGCCTACACCATTCCTCATTAGTTCCAAGATAGATGAGGCTTGGCCCGTTAAATACATAATAATACACTTTATTGACAGACCTCTACCAAACGATCAGTTAAAAACTATAGTCCGTAAGGCCATACGAGGTAAGTGGGACGCATGTTGGTCCTCGGAGAGCGGCTACAATCAAGCCCAAACAGCTTTACCCAGGTTCAACAAGAAACTTACTAACAAACTATTTAAACTTAACAAAAAGCAAATTAGTTGGATCACAGCCACCCTCACGGGGCATGGCCCTTTTAACAAACACTTGTTTACTTTAGGTGTTACAGATAGCCCTCTGTGCAGAGCATGCATGGAGAAGGAGGAACAGCTGCGCACGTGCTCCTCGAGTGTACAGGTGTAGCGGATTACAGGGTAACACACCTGGGTGACGCCAGGTCGCTCCCTGAGGTGTTCAAGGATATTAGGGGGATCCTGAACTTCCTTGGTGAGCTGGGATGGCTAGAGTAGTGCCATCCCTTCATCACGCAAAACAGGCGCACAGAAGACGTCGACTTGCGGAAATTACCCGTTCAAATACAATACACTTTATTGAACACCGAAAAAATACACAGACAAATACAATAAACAGCAAGCGAACTTATCGCTAAACAATAAATAATAGATATTATGTATAAGTAAAGTTGTATATAAATGAGATTGTATAAGTTTAGTTTAATATAAATTAAATGTTATAAGATGTGTTAGTGGTAGGTAGTAAAAAAAATATAGTTATTATATCATATTATTGTATTTTACACTGCACAGAATGTGTAAGCTAATAACTACTCTGGTTATATTGATTGATTATACTTCTTGTAATTTTATCATTACTTAACTCGCAGAATTGAAATTATGTTTCTATGATAGTCTTCCTTTATGAGTGCCTATGACTGTTATTGTAAATGTTTTCAATGTCTCTTTTAGGAAATCCGAATTTATGACTAGTACTTACTACTAGAATATGAAATCAAGATTGTAGATTGTTTTGTAAATTGTTTAATAACTACACGGGGACGTGTACATGTAATTACGGATGGCCGAGTGTTAGATATTTAGTATTATTTTAAGGTTTATTCTAATATTATTTACATAATTATTTGCTGATTGATTTGTCTGTATAAATTTACTGAAGCGACAGTATCTAATTTGATGATTTCCGGTTGAGAACTGTCAAAAGTGAAGTTAGATATATAAGTAGGATGTAAAGTGTTAAGCGGCCAGTACACAATGGCGGACGATGGCCCACTGCTCGCCATCGCCACTGTGTACAGGGGGCAATGGTGCATGATGGCGGACAATTGCCGATCGTGGCGCGCAATGGCGCGCAATGGCGAAGTTGTCGGTTTTTCGGGCACACTTCAAAGGAATCGTGGCGTAGCATGGCCGGTGGTGTTTCCACAATGGGCCATTGTTTAGTTCGTCACCGACCGCTCATAGATACTTGTACTTTTTTTGGAATATTTTATTGCAAAATGTATTGATAATCACTATATGACGTAAAAATAACATAAATAGCGCCATAAATAAAATAAATTACATACATAATAATAAATAAATAGCTGCAACCATAATTACTTCGACGTCCGTCGCAAGTGGATTGCCAGGCAGTAATGAGCAATGGGCCATTGTGTGAACACCAATTGATCGTGGCCAACAATTGCCAATTGCGAAGCGTGGCCCATCGTGGGCCAATGTGTACTGGGCGCTTTATTGAGTCAGTTGTTTGTCAGTCGTCGTATGGCAAAAGTGAGAATAAACAAAGTTAATTTCCAAGAGAGTTTTATTGGTGAATCCAACAATAGAAACAAAAAAAACACATCGAGTGTCCCTTTCTCCATCTCAGTCACACTCGCCACGCACTCGATGCCTGCGTATGAGTCGAGAAAAGGATAGTATGATTCATCGTTGATCGTCAAATAAGGCAGGCAGAGCGAGTCGGCAGCGGCCAACATTGCGGCGTTCGGAAGTCCAAGTAAGGGTTACTACATAATCTAACAAGAAATTACCTACTTAAATAATCGTGAGTTCAATAAAACATGAACATGCAATGTAACCTACATACTTATTTTTGCTTTAAGAAAAATCTTAATCACTTTTCTGCTGGAGTGTACCTAGACAGAAATGTATGTGAAAGTTAATGCTTTTTATTTAGATACTTGGGCTTAATAAATCGGATGGAAATAATTATAGCCCGGAAACACTATTTCCGCACTATTTTTTGACATAACTTTCAACCGGATAGCTGTAGACATTACGGAGATATTTGAGGTTTTCAAAACCTCAAGCCATAATCCTCATCAGGAAACCTTAATAACTCCGAAACCAATGAACGGTTCCTTCTGGGAATTGGCATAACGTGAGCACTATTTGTGCACTATTTTTTGAAACCTTAACCTAGACTCTAGGCCGCACCGTTTGTTTGCTGCAGAGATGAGGATTATGGCTTGAACCTCAAGCCATAATCCTCAATAAACTTTAGCTATAACTTTTTAACCATAAGAGCTATGGCACTATTTAGCACTATTTATGCACTATTTTCACTGACCTCCATTATACTATATAAGTACGCTGGACTAATTATAGGCCGGGTGACAGTGAGGCGATTTGATTTTCGCCATTTTGGCGCTTACGGCAGCAGTGAAGGAACAAGGAACTAATAAAAGAGATGGGACAGTAAGATAAAATATATCGATAAAATGTTTCTGCTTAAAGGAAAGGCTAAGTTTTATCGAAACGAAACTTTACAGCACTATTGATTTATAATTGTTTCTAAAAACCATAGATATATTATGCTTTATGGTAAAAAAAACACTGGCCATTTTGCAGTTTATGTCATATTTAGTTCCTCGTTCCTTCATTGGGGTCGCTTCAAATTGGCACAGTAAATAGCTGTCATTTTGATACGTATCATTAGTCCAGCGTACTTATATAGTATAATGGAGGTCAGTGACTATTTTTTAGCATTGATCAAAATCAATTTCATGAAGTTTTAAAATTTGAGGATTTTGGCTTGACGGACACCTAGTCCCCATGCTCCAACCGACATTGACTTTAAAGAAATTACAGAAAAACACGTGTTTCAAAAATATTGTCAACAAATATATATTTCTTCTAATTAATATTTTATGTACCTAGGTAGATACGAACAGAGGTACTAACATATCAAAAACGAAAAAAAAAACAAAATACTTTTTGTTACGACTAATACTTAAGAGTGAAAGAAATTTAATGAAATAAACCAGTCCAGCATAAAGCTGAGTAACGTACCTACATAATATTATTTTTAACGTAATTTATCCAAAAAGCCGTGTAGTGTTGGCTTAGAATAGAACTACCCCATTTCTTCCGGTGGGTGTACGTAAGAGTCGACTAACGGTATAGGGCTTTTAAGGGGATTTTTGGGCGATGCTGTTGGAGACCCATCACTAACAACCTTTATTTTACAATCTTTTCCCCACTTAATTCCAAAAGTGGCTGAGGAATTTCTAATTCCTTAGCTCTGGCTACCCCTTCTAGGGATCTATAGCCGTGAGTATATGTATGATGTTATCCAAAAAATGGCCTACTGTGGTTTGGTTGTTTAATAATGTCATCTGCGCATTTAAAATGAATTCGCAAAGTGCTTTGCGCCGTCACACTCCCACTTTTTCTCTTTAGGTATACAGGAGAACTAGTGTTTTCACTTGTCATTTTGAACAGTAACCAAAGAATCAATTCAATTTTTCTTCAATGGCCGTAACCAAAGAAATGAACTGCTTAAAATTAATTATATAAATTCATAAGTCAAATTGACAGATTGAAACGACAGAATTCTAACGAAATACATAATGTAAATACAAATAGGTTCAATTCACTTGAATTTTATAAGTGTAGATAAATGTTTAACTAGGTACTTCATATTACGAGCATCATAGATTGATCATGACTGTACAAAAATAGTTTGAGTTGGAGCACGGGGACTTCGGGGACTTCACCTGGGTGAAGCACGGGACTAGGTTATGCCCCGTGCTTCACCTGGGTGAAACAACGAGGTGAAGCACGGGTCTGTCCCCACAAATCTAAGAGCTTTTTTACAACCAACCAAAATCGTCATAAACAGGTCTTTTCTAGTCGAATGAGAATCTATCGCCTGATAAGAGTTTTTTGTCCATTAAGCCAGTTAGTAAGCCAGGCATACCACAAATCCAATAACTTGGTTGCTCTGCTTTATACAGTCCGAAGGAGATTTTCCACAGATTAATTCTTTATTAAAGAGCTTTTATTAGCATCACCTGTATGTATGTAACACTTCTTGGAATTTGATTTTAACCCACTTTAAACGGGCAGATTTTGGTGGGCGGACTTTGTACATTTATTAAGAGTTGGCGACAATATAATAATTTTATAGATGCATACCACCTATCACGTGAGTACAGTGTCCAAGCAAAACCTGGGTACTCTTGACACCAGGTCGTGTGTGGATGAATGGCGTGAACGTTTGAGTTGAGTTTGAGTCAAATAAAACAGGAGATGAGGAATAATTTTTATTGCATTTTTTGAACACAATACAACATGCAAGCATCAATATGCTTTACGAAAATTATTAAACAAGTTAATTTTCATTTAGTTTTTGGTACCTATTTTTGGTTACAAATAATTTAAGGACAACTCTTTTAAAATTACAAATAAACAAAACACTATTAAGTACAATATGAAAAGTTTCATCCGACCGGAGGAGAACGGATCGGCCGGTCCGAGGGTTGGTCCTACACCTAATAATGTACAATACTATTACTACCAATAATATTAAAATATTACGTAATGTTATAATTGAAAAGCCGAGCGAGCTCTAGCCGGCCGCTCCGAACTCCTCCCGCGTATCTTAGAATAATAATTACATGAACAGACTTCTGACGTGATGCCACGTCCACCAGACGTCACCTCGTCTCAGCTCGGATCGTTCACAATGCTAACCGCGCTTTATTGCAACAACTAGAAATCGGTTATAAAGTTTTACTGCCTTAAATAACGATTTTAACTATCAATATCTATGGGTGAATTTATTAATTTGCGAGTATACATTTAAACTCGAAGAAGAAGAGTGGCAATGTGAACGATCCATTTTATATTCTAGTTAAATCAGTTTTAAAATGCTTCGTTTTATTTGAAACGTGTCATCTCTACACGCGACAAAGTAAACCGCTACTTAATTATATCAATGGTTATGTGAAGGCCAAAACAGATTCGATAAAATAACACGACTTTTTATCGAATCACTAAGATATTCATAAGCGTTCGACGTCGACAGGAACCGCTCGCTTCGATTGTTTAGTGCTCGGTCGACCGACCTCGCCTCTATTACGGGACGCGAGAGCGCCCGACC